>JANHGN010009836.1:18027-47149 GCA_024605025.1 Megaceryle maxima
GAAACATTTTTTTGGGTTGTGTTTTGTTTGTTTGTTTGTTTTTTTTTTTTTCTTTTACAGCCATAGCTAGATTGAGTTCTATCTGAGTTCTATCTGGGTTGCTTGCTGAACCAAAAAAGAGGAACTATGTCCTTAGATTTTTTTTTAATAGATCATATTTTCTTTTTTCTCTTTACTTTTGACATTTAATCTTATTTTTGAAATAGTTGCTATATGAAATTTGCTTTATTTTATAAGTGTGGTAGAGGTAGCTTTGTAATTTATCAGTGATGATAGAAAATATAAATTTACTCCTTTTATGTATGGTGTACACAATATTTTCCTAAGGTTGCATTAGGGAAAACACACATTTAAATGGTATATGGCAGGATGAAAATTGCCAACTCTTTAAGAGCATCAGTTTCATGATAAATAAATGGTTTGTTATTTTAATAGTAAATGACTTGATAATAATATATAAACAGCTTTTGTTGCTGTTGATGCTCATAAACACATCATGTATGAAGCAAAATAAAAAAGATTTAGACACTCAATTTTCTTGATATCAAATACATTTGATTAAATTTCATCCTGTATTTTCATATTGTACTTTTTATGTAATCCATTAAAGCAAAGGAACTATATAGTCTGATTTGTAACTTTCTGTGAAAAGGAAAGGAACATGAATATCCCCTTGAACTTTTCCATTCTGTTTATTAAACTATTACATTTGTGAGACACTTAGTAATGAACTCTCAAGAGGGAGAAAGGAACTGTTTTCCGTTTGGAAAACTCAATGCCTGTGTATGTTTAGATAGTGACTGCAAAACTACAAAAAGGGGAAATGTAAATGAAAATTGCATACTAAGATAAATCTTGGCATCGTATGAGTTGTTTAGTTTTTAAAGTTTTAGCCAGATTTTGAGGACCTTAACTGTGGTTTCTGGTGCAGCACAAACTTGAGTTACCTCTATATTTAGCCATATTGCACTTGCTGGTAATCTTCCCTCCAGTTTATGCAACATTTCACAATAATTTCATACTTTGGGGAGAAATGAAGGAAACAGGAGACCGCTTCTTCTGGTTTTGCATGGCTTTAAAACCATGATGTAGATTAATGTACTTGACTTACAGTTTGAAATAAAATCATCCTACAAAGATTTTACAAGTGTTGTACTTTCAATTCCTGTATTTTAAAGTTTTATTGTGATTCTGTAAGGTAGGAAAAGGGAATTACTCAGCTACATTATAGGAAAACAAGGGAGAAAAGCAAAAAGGCAGAAAGAAGGAAAGGGTGAAAGAGGGAAGGGAGGATAGAAGGAGGGAAGGAAATGGGCCAGTTGTTGCATATATTGAAGCACATAACATTTAGATTTTAAAAACATGAAGACTTTCCAGCTAAGTCTCTTCTTCTAAGCAATCTGGATTTCTTGGCTAAAAATAAAGATCTTGCTGCCATAATAACATATTGCTCTTGATTAAAAATGCTCATTAAATAGAATTAAAATTCTTACTAGTGGCTAAAATTATTCCCTAAAATAAATTATGGGCTAGAACTAATAGAAAAATTATACAGCCTAATAATGGTTTAGGCTAAAAGTTTATTCAGATAAACCATTTACTTATTTCAGTGTGTAAAGACTTATAATATGGTAAAACAAATGTCTGGTTTCATGTGAATTCCAGACATGCAAAAGAGTTGGGGTTTTTTTGTTTGTTTTTGTTTTTTTTTCTAACTTGCCTGCTTAAGAACTATGTCATAGCTGAACATTTTGAGTCACCTTTTCCCATCTTTCTACTTTCTTTCTATTATGTTTATTCATCATTGCATTATTTAAGACTGAGGAAGTTAGGTTTGAGGATTGGAGAGAAAGAGCAGGACAAAAGAATTGCAACTGTTGCCTTTTGGGAACACCTGATCCCTCCTAGCTAAGATTTCATTTATTACACAGTTATCATTAATTTATCCAGATTAGTCATTCTAGAGAAAAACCCAGAAGAAAGTCAGCCCCACAGAATGACCTGCTGGGGCTGGTGCAGAGGTACTTTATCTTCCTACACTTCTGGAAATCTGCAAATCATAACATAAATCCCTTCTCTCTTCCATAGATCGAGACAAGCTCTTTCGGTTAATTCTCTGCAACTAAACAAGAGGACTTGGTTTAAAGTGCTCCTATCTTTTCACATTCCTCCAATAAACACTGAAATAAATACTTTCCTTTAGTGATCAGTCAAAAAGTTTCTCCCTCTGATGTAATATTTCTGCACAATCACATGCCATTGCTTATCTTTGTCCAAAGCAGAGCAAATAGAAAAGGAATTATCTATAAAAATGTTATAAATGTGTGCTGTAAAGAATGTATGTAGTCAAACTGCCACTTAGCTCTGTCTTTTACGGATTGTAAACATCACCAATGGACTGACTTTTTTTGGATGAGGGTAGCTCTGAGGCTGGGATTAGTGCAGTGGCTGTAGGGTGAATCGAAGAAAATCTGTGATTAATGATACGAACATCTACTAAGACAGACAGAAATGTCATATGTCTTTTATAGTATAACAGTCCATAACCATATTTTACTTCTAAAATATAACAATTTTACATTGATAATGTGAGACTGGTTGGACTGATAAAAGAATGTTTTCCTCTACATCTTCCAACATCTATAATACATTTATGATTTGGGATTTTCCAGGCAGCTGATTAAAGGATTGTTAGCAAAAATGTTAAAAGTTTATAAGCAACACCTTTGTACTGATAAAAAGTTACCAAACTGAAGATCTATAAAAAATAAACATCCTTAAACTTCAATTTGTGCAAAGCATCATCTCTGTAAAATCTGTTGATTCTTCTTCTCATATGGTAAACAGAATAAAGAAATTAAAGCTGTAAAGAAAAATGTGTGTGCCAGACTAGAATAATATCAAAATATGTCTATGCTGAGGAGGATGGGAGAAAATACAACACAGATGGCACTGATTTAGTGAATACAGTACCTATTAAGTGACTCAGATTTGTGCCTGGTCAGTGATGTTTGCATCTGATATGTCAGTGCCTAAACCTTAACATTCACCTCAACCCTGTTGAATGTTGAAATTTGATAAAAAACTAATTCAGATAAATACAAATCCAGTTAATTCCTGAAAAAAGGAGGACATTTTTACATAAAAATAGTGTGAGGTTTTAAGTTGTTTTCTAATGGTTTTTTTTTTTTTTTTTTTTTTTTTCATGTGAGAAGCAGATCTGTAATGAGGCAGAATATATTTTGGAGGGAGTAAGATAAATGCTGAGTGCTTTAGGGAGAAAAGTTAAAGCTGGTTTTATTTCATCTGGACATAACATGGATATGAGTTTTACTACTTCACTTGTAAGTCTCTTGGCCACTGTATGAGTAACACTAAAAGTAGAGGAATAAGAAGGCTCTGTGAACAGTTTCTAGTCATTTGAGGATAGATTTGGATCCTTTAGCTTCAACACTTTTCCTAATTTCTTTTTTTTTTTTTTTTTAAGAGCATTATTTTGCTTCAATTAATAATTAATTATCTTCAGGCTTGGGAGATTTTAATTTGTGCTGTCATGGACCTCATGTATTCAATTCCCATGCTCTTAACACATGCTTTCTGGGTTTTTTCACCATTTCACTCAGAGAAAACTGTAAAACTATGATTTTTTTTTTTTACTTTATTTTTTTTTTTAAGGACCAGTCCAAATCCCCCGACTGACTTACCACAAAACCAGCTAAATTTTTGTGCAGTTTCTTAGCACAGTAAACACGTGGCTAGGGTGTGAGACTGTTACAACACTGCCTTAGTTAGAACTGTGATGTCTTGGAACTGCAGCTTCAGTCCTATCTCTCCACAATATAGTCCATAAATAATTTTTTGCTTGCAAAGCATGAAACTTGATGAACATCTAGTACACCTGCTAGGCAACATATATTTAGATGTGATTCCCCATGGACCAAGCGTGTTGTCATGTTCATTTCAATTTTAATTTAAACTTGAAAAATGGTGGTATTGATCCTACAGGTGATGGAGAAAGGCACTGGCAGGAGTCCTTGGATCCTGCAAGTTAACAGTGGACTGTAAGGCTTTTGCCACAGCCATATTTTGTCATTTATGTTTATGGTTCCCTCACTGAGAAATGACCCAATGAAAGATATGGATAAACTGAAGAGTGTCCTGGGCCACAAGGATGGCATGCTCCATGAGGAGAGGCTAGGGAAGCAAGGCTTTCTCAGCCTGGGCCAGAGACAGCTTCAGGGGAACCTCACAGCCACCTTTCCATACCTATGAGGAGGTTACTTAGAAGAGAGAGACAAGATTGTTGCTATGCTGCACAACTGTCAAAGAAAAAGTAGTGGTTGACAATTGAAACAACAGAGCTTCTGAATGGATTCAAGTGGCAGGGTGGGTTGGGAATCCCTGTGAAAATAATGATGCCAAATAGAATAGTTTCTTCTGTTTTGTGGCTTGCTGGTCTTATAGGCAAAGAACACCACATTTTCATGTTCATGAAAATGCAATAATTAATGCAATATACAGATCAACTCTTAGAATACTAGATATCTAAGAGCAGCATAGATTTTTGAGGAAAGTGAGAAATATTAAAAGTTTTTTCTTCCCCTCTTCATACAAACCATATAAATATTTACAGTAAGGAAACAATACATTAAAATCTTAAATTAATTTTTTTTAAAGAATGTTTTAGTATCATAATAATTTCAGTGATTCGTCTTATCCTAATGGAAAAAAAAATTAATCATGAAAAAAAATCTCATTTATTTTAAATAATGTCTGTAAGTCTCAAAATGTTATATAATGCATGAATATCAGCCTACTATAAAACCTTAGAAAAGCTGTTGAGCAGAAATTAGCCTTTAAATAAAATTTAAAGGCCTATAGAGAACACTCATCTTGAACAGAAAAGGTAGCTTTTGTTCCATAATTGGAACTCATAATGTTTTTCCTGCTAGATCTTATTAACCTATATATGCAATACACAACAATGCACAGTATGTTTTAACCACTTTAGTCTTTGTAAAATCTCGCAATTATAGTCTCAAAAACATGTGAAGCTATTTTATAATGTTAATTAAGGGTCATGGAGTATTGTTGCCTACGTAGTCTTAGTAAGCTGATGGACTGTAACATTTTGCTGGAGTTTTATCTGGCACTCTATTAACTATACCTAAGTGGCTTGCTTATCTTCTTTGTTTAGCAGGTCATTTGACACACAATAATTTAATACTATGAAAGGAAATATAGAAAACTATGTTAATTTACAATATAGCAGCATTTTTTGTTTTTACTGTCTCTCTCCCTATCTGTGCATGTTAAAGAAATAAAACAATTTAATAATGTAGACAATCAGGTACTGGAAATAATTAACAATTCTCACTCAGCTATGATGGACTAAATTCCTCCTTAAATACAGTTTCTGTTATCAATATTAGAATAATTTACAGTAGTATCTTCACAGGTTAGTGTAGCTCTCTATAAAAGGCTTTAAACTATATAATAGAGAAGTAGTGTATTCTTTTTCTTTATTTTTCCTCTCTGTCTCTCCTTCTCCCTTGCCTCCTTCTCCCTTGCCTCCTTCTCCCTTGCCTCCTTTTCCTCTCCTTTCCTTTTTTGTTTTACAAACCTTGCAAGAAAATAACTAAATAAGCTAGTCAGAAATTGAGGTCAGACTTATAATTGTTCTTCATTTTGTAGCATCATTTCCACACAAGTAGAATAAGTATGAAGTGGTAGAACATCAGCATGGTATGTGACTGGGACAAAAGCTAATGCAGTCCTGGATTTCCAGTTTCCTACTTCTTTCTCTGAAGTTCATGAAATTCAGCTGAATGTTAGATTACAATTCACTACCTAGCTGAATGAAGTAAGTGGTTGTAATGCTACCAGCAGTAACAAGAAGTGACATTTCATAAGTTGTCAATAGCAATTCAAAATAGCAG
Source organism: Megaceryle maxima (assembly GCA_024605025.1). Classification (NCBI taxonomy): domain Eukaryota; kingdom Metazoa; phylum Chordata; class Aves; order Coraciiformes; family Cerylidae; genus Megaceryle; species Megaceryle maxima. The sequence continues at coordinate 23,967 of JANHGN010009836.1, forward strand.
CAAGACAAGTTTTAAATCAGCTCCTACTTATTTTTACATTTATTAAGCAAGTAAACATTAGACACAAACATATGATGACCTTCTGTAATGCCTCCTCACAGAATCTTAAAGCATCATTTACTCGTGACAACTCTTCGAACATTTCTTCATTTACATGGAAACGTAAATGGTGGTAACAGATTTACAAAGGATTTCTATACCCCTTGTGTACAAAAACATGAAACAGATCTTCTTTAAAGGGTCACTTGGTTGATATCAACCTGCAAAAGTGTATTGCTCAACTGACACTCCATCTAGGTAGACAGAAGTATCTGTCTTTAGGTGGCTAAGTTTAAACTTTTCTGCTAATAAAGTTGCTGTTCTGACAAATCAGCAGGAGCAGATTTTCTCCATCCTTTCCTAAACAAAAAAGAAATTGAGCTGCTTGCTTTTTTTTTTTTTTTTTTTTTTTTTACTGAACATGCCTATTTCTTCTCTCTTCTCTTGCTCTTTTCTTATTTTCAAAAATCAGTGGAAAGGAAAAGAAAAACATATTGATAAACACTTTTTTTTTTTAAGCTTTCAATATCAGCATTGTCTGTATACATATCAGTTATATACTTAATATAAATTATAAACTTAATCCTTTGTATTATGGAGATATTAAAAATAGGCTGAAAGAAATGTAAATATTTGGTCATCAACACCAAATCTACATGTCCTGTTGCAAATCATATGCTCCATAGTTAAAACCTTTCTGAAGAACTCGTTGAAAGATAGGTGGTCTATAATAATAAGAGTCAGAGAAAACAAATCTAAATGCACATTTCATAGCTAGCTCTTTGCTTTACTAGCACTCAGTGCTGTCACTGATTAATATCAAAGTATATTTTAAGCATTTGGAGTCCTCAATACAAGAAGGACATGGACCTGATGGAGCAGGTCCAGAGGAGGGCCATGAAAATTATTAGAAGTCTGGGGTGCCTCTCCTGTGAAGGCGAGCTGAAAGAGTTGGGTTTGTACAGCCCGGAGAAGAGAAGGCTCTGGGAAGATGTTATAGCAGCCTTCCAGTACCTGAAGGGGGCCGACAAGAAGGCAGGGGAGGGACTGTTTATAGGGGCATATAGTGATAGGGGCAATGGTCTTAAACTAGAGAAGGGTAGAATTAAAGTGGACATTAGGAAGAAGTTCTTTACTATGAGGGTGGTGGGATACTGGGACAGTTTGACCAGAAAGGTGAAGGAGGCCCCATCCCTAGAGATACTGAAGGTCAGGCTTGATGGGACTCTTAGCAACCTCATCTAGTTGAGGAGCTGGACTAGATGACCTTGGGAGGTCCCTTCCAACCCTAGGCATTCTATGATTATATAATTCTGTAATTCATTTCAAAGGCAAGGTAGTTTTCCTAGAATTGGATAGAAAAGGAATTTCATTGTAGTTGCCATCTTGGATATGACCAGTGTATTTAAAATGCTATTACCTCTGTGTGGGTGGTCACAAGCCAGAATGAATTGCAAAAATCTATGACCCCTTACCTTCAATGTAACTCAAATTTGGGCTTACATTCCTTTGATCAAATTTTAGGTGTTTATCTGCTGTTCTTAAATTACATGTCTCTCTGACTTGGAATATTGAATTTACAAGTCACCTATCACTTTCCATTGGCTGTAGAGGAAATCTACGGAGGCTGAGCTCCTAATTCAGAGGCCTTTGTTAATGCAAATGTTTCTGGTTCAACATTTATACATGTAGGATGCTAGGAGCATGATGTAGTCCCCTATGCCTCTTGTTAGGAAGTTACGTATTTACATGTGACTTATTTGCTTTAGTGTTGTTACTGGATATGACCACAGGAAAAAAAAAAAAAATTCCTGTTGAACATGATGGGTACAGTAAAATACTGACTGACATTTTTTCCTGTATCTGATCACATATAATAATTGCAGTAATGTATGTATTTTTCTCTGTAGTGTTTCACTTTAAAGCACAGAAGCTGACATAAAACTTGGTTTCAGGACACTTGGAATGTCAGAAACAGGCTGGAGGTGTACGTCATACATCTCCTGTACCCATCCATTAGATCAAAACATATGATCATGTGGTTTCTTAAATTAATACCTGATCTACTGCAATTCTAAAATAAAAACCTGACATTAGTAGATGCAACACAAAATAGCAAAACAATAACATATCTTGTGCTAGAATTAGATATTTCACATGCTCAGATTTACATTTTTCACTGCCCCATCCCATAGAAGGACTTTTATAGTCTTCACCACTTGATAAAAATCAATGCACAGGTATTCCATAAACTTTAAGCTTAGTAAGGCATGTGACTACTCAGACACTTTTATGCTATATCTTTGTGTCGCTTGTAATAATCCTTCAAAAAGTTTTCAGTTTTTTTTTGGTGGTGGTGTTGTTGAAAAGAAGGGGTGATATTTAGTAACTTTTATCTAGGAACTTCAGCATGGTATTATTGTTTTGGATTCTAAACCTGACAACCTGACTTATTGTCTGCTTTTATTCCAGTTTATGGTCAGCTTTAGGTAGTTGTTGGAGGCTATTAACTGATGATCTAGCTGCTAAAAACACTCTGTGAGGTTACTCAAAGTCTCCCATGAGAGAGACTTAGATCTTGACTGCTCTCAATTGCTTTTAGAAGCATTTCTAGGATTCTAAGGCTTCCTAATTTAGTGTGTCAGTTTAGAGCCACAAATGAGACAGTATGAGCCCAGGACATTGTTCTCTCTGTACTCACGTGTTTTCTCTACAAATAAAGAATGACAAATATGGGTGTGGGGAAAAAAAAAAAAAAGTGAGGGCAAGGTTTGTCATTGCTTATTCTATACTTGAACACAAAACACATAAAATAAACTAAGAAAAAAGAATTCCTTCATAGAACTGAGCATCAACCAAACTCTGAGCTTTCCCTAATAATTTCTAAACACCTTCATGTTTTAATAGCACGGGGCAGATGGCACAATTGTGTGAATTGTGGGGGGTTTTTTTGTTTGGTTGGTTTTGTTGTTGTTATTGTTTTTTGTTTGGTTGGTTTGGTTTTTTGTTGTTATTGTTTTGGGTTTTTTTAAATAATATGTGTATATGGTGCTTTCTAGGATCTATGCCTTATTTATTTGGAATATCTAAGCATGTTTACACTTGCAGTTTCAAATTATTATTCACTTCTCACACATACCTCTATAGTATTGTTTCACAACTGTATGAGGAAATAAATCACATAGATCAAAATCTCTTGGAGCAAAAGTCATCAGACAGGAGAAGTTAATTTGCTTGCAGAAAATTTCTTTATTAAAAGCAATCCACCTGAATGTTTTTCACATATCGGAGACAGTTATCTGTCCCTATATAGTATGATTTCTTATTTGCTAGGTCATTCTGCTCTGAGGCTTTATTCTGTAAGAAAAGATGTATTAAAAGGTCTTCACATCTCTAAAGTAGTTTAAAGTACTTTTGTAGCTCTTGTAAATCAAATGGATAAAATCAAAACAATAAAGCAGAAAATGAATAAAAAGGTTTTAATGTTTGGCTTAGAACCAAAATTACCATTAAAGTTGTAAATATCACTACTAAATAGATAACAATATAAAAATTTGTGTAAATTGATAGAAATGTCTATGTAAACCTATTTAAGAAAATCTATTTTCAGCATCTTATACCACTGTGAACCCAGCTGTACTGTGCTTTCCTTTTTGAAATACATTGGTACAAGAGAATTAAAATTTTAAAGAAATAGGCATACATAAAGTTAAATGCTTTTTGAGACTCTTAGAACTATTTTTGTTCAGTAGATTTCATACACAGTAGAAAAATTGCTTCCATCCATTATACCTGTTTTTCAGGGGAAATTACCCATCATTCTTCACTGAAGAAAGCTTCTCCTTCTAATAATATAGTTTTAATGATATTAGTGTAGTTTTTGAGAAATAAAATACATGGCATGTAATCAGACTTCATTTTCTTCACTTGAATAACTATTGTTTTGTCAAGGAAATATTATAGCACCACACTGTCATTCCCTGTATGTCACAATTTGAGCCCACATGACAAATATTTTTCAAATATATGCATTTAACTTATTATCAAAAAGTTGCATCATACATGAAAGCCATAAAGATGCAATTTCATTTATAGCTACTTATCAACTAGGCAAAGTTTTTAGGAAAGGCAATTTTGTAGGCATTCATACCTTCTTCATACATTTAATACACTGAGACTTCAGAATAAATAAAGTCTTCAAATTCACCTGTGAGGATTTTAAAAATATTTTATCTTTTTTAAACTAAGGGCTTCTGGTGTTTGTGTATGTTATGCTTGGTTATGCAAGACCTAACATGTGAAGGGTGTGAAGTGGTGAAAGGGGGGAATAGCAAATATGTAGCTAATAACCCTGACTATTGTCTGCTACAATTACTGTAACGTACAGAGGAACCCCACCTGCAAGTCCAGGACAGGTGCACTATGGAGGAGAGAGTTTTTATTATTCTGATACAGTATTTTATTCTTGTATAAATTGGGATTGGTTAATTTGTTCAGATGGCACTGGTTTTGTTCCACAAAAGAATACAAGAATGTTGAAGTTTACTTAGTAATTCTCTTAGATTTTGTTTCTTGCTGTGATTTTTTTACTGTCTTTTATCTTTTGAAGAAACAGTATGCAAAACACTTAGTATGTGGGAACTAGCTATAAATAAATACCATTTTTTAAAGAGAAGTCCCCATAGTAGATGCTATTAAGAACACTCCCAGTAAAATAAAATATTTCCCTTACTATCAAACACACTTTTTACAAAGCATATATGGGGTACAAGAGCTGACATAGTTCTGTAGATGAGACTTTGGTCAAACAGCACTTGTGCTGTGTCTGAGAATGTAGCATAAATTTTAACATTCTGTTCCTCTCATGTTTGGTATAGTTCATTTTTATTGTGTTGTCTATGCTTTTCACTTAAACATAATACACACAGCATATTAGAAAAGTACCTAATAAGGAAGAAAGAGGTGGTCCTGAAAATGCATTTTTACCATATGTGACATACAGCAAAATGAAACATTCAGAAATGTACCAACTCCCCTGATGTGTTACAGCCATTGTTGGGAAACTGTATAAAATTATTTCTTTCACAGTTTGATGAGGAAAATGGGAAGGGCAGAAATGGTACATAAGAGGGGATGACAGTTCTGCATTATTCACAAGAGAAGAATGTAGAGAGAAATAGCACATCCCACACAAAGCAGGATTCATCTCTCACTGAGTCCTGGTTTCTTTTTAGAGAGTAGAAAATATGGTGAATCTCTAAGACATGTTATTGTAGAAGGATCTACGAAAACATGACACAAGGAAGAAAGAAAAAACTCTTAGAATCAGATTTATATGAAGATCAATTTTTTTTTATAAATGCTTGTGAACATAGTAATATGAAATATGAAATGAGCTCAATGAAGAGAGCTTTCCAGCAAATGGAAGATGGAAGTACCTAGGGCTTTATTTAGCCATAATTACTAATTAAGTATATTTTGAAGCAGAAAAAAAACCAAGCTTAAATGGATATAGATACTAGCTAAAAATTAATTCTGAGAATATAATTCAAAAAACCTCATTTAAGCACAGAACAAAATATATTTTTGAGCTTTTGTTTAATCTAGTAAAATAACCAAGCAAAACAGAACAAAACCATTGTTGCTTTCTAAATTTTCATGCAGTTTGTATTACCAACATTTTCACTTGTTAGCAAAAGAGCAACATTTTTTCATAAAAGATTTTAAGATGTTAGTATTTTCTCAACATTCATCAATTAATTTGCTATGGCTTAGAGAATTACTTTCTTGGAAGACAGATTAATTTTCCAGGTAAATTTATTTTTCAATTATTCATTCAGAAATTATGAAATTAGGATTCTATATCCTAATCACAGGAATTTGTCTTATCTGAAATCACATAGAGTAGTCTCACACAGATTTTCAGAAATCGAGGCATATTACTCAAAATTATGTTGACAGTATTTGCTATTATTTGATAAATCACATCTTAGAATCCCTTTCATAAATGTTTTATTACCAACTTTTATGTATTATATGTATATATACTCATATTAGAGGTTTGTTTTCATTAAGGACAATAGCTTTCAAAACATCAAAATAATTCAACAGAAGATACACTTTTTCTCCAACACATTTGTTCACTATCTTGGTATCTACTAAGTTGTTCTTTTTCCAGAATGCATAAAATACTGGAAAAAAACACATAAATGTGTCGAGATTATACCTTTTTTTTTTCCTTACATAGAACAATAACAAAAGGATTCTTCCTTTCCAGGCATTTCAAATACAAATTATTTTTTCCAACTAAGTACAATTTTAATTTTCATTTTATAATGCATTGTTAAAGAGTTTACTTCATAAACAATAATTTCAGAAATCTGTTTGTTTTTGTTTTTTAAGTAATTTCACAAGTGTAAGTAAAGTATTAGTAGCAATGCATGTAAAGTAATTCCCATAGTCAAAGCAATATCTACTTGAAAAGAATATATAACTATGTCTAGATTGTGAAAGGATGTCTACATTGACAGTTACATACATGCCTTTACTCATATCTGAGCTTACATTAGGTGTGTATTTTTAAACATTTCCTATCCATCTCTAAAGGCAGAGCAAAAAACAGGCCAAAGGCCAATTCTGAACGTCTGCGCAGTTTTTACTCTGAAACTTCCCAGCTGGTAGTTCTCTCCTACAGACCACCTTTCCATTAAGTAGTTTTTAGCCTAGTCTGCTTTTGCTTTCTTCTATTTCTTCTTGTTTATACCTTTCATTTGCTTTTCTGACTACTACAAAGTGTTTCCAGCATCTCTCCTGCCCTGAATTGTAGTCAGTTTATCTAAGACCTTTAGAAGAGCATGGTCAGAAAAAAGAGGTCTCAATTTGATAAAAACTGTGAAGAACCATAATTTTATCACACAATCAACTCATCACTTAAGTTTGACTTTTATCATATTATAGTCCCAAAAAGACAGTTATGACAAGGAAATTTCTTTATAAGAGGAATCTCTGGTTTACTTCTATGCTTTTTCCACAAGGAACTTGAAATTAAAATGCCAGTGGTCTGAGTGCCTTGCTTTTACACAACTCTCTTGTATGTATGTATATACAAGGAAAAAGAAATGAGAGAACTACTTAGGCCGTGACTATTGTTAAAATACCTGATACAGTAGCCAAGTCAGGACTTCCCTTCTTTGTTATGTAGCCTAGGAGGACTCTTCAGTAAAGAGTTACTGGCACTGAGGTCAAGTAAAGTTGCCTGGTCAGGTGTATGCTATCAAGCCATTTAGCATCTAAAACAGGGCAACTGCATCTAGCCTGCCTGTTGGGATGAGCCCCTGAATGGATCTAAATCTCAGACTCTACCTAGGAATTGTCTGGCAAAAGACCAGGCAGCCAGATGGGTGTCAAAGGCTGATGTGGGTTCTCCAGATGAGAGCTGTAGTGTCTGACCCCATGATCAGGCTGGTACAGTAATAGCCTTGAGACACCTCATCAGTAGAAAATTCATGGATCTTCTCATGTACAGAATCTGTTGCACAATATGTTTGTTACATGTTTTGTGTAAAGAAAGAGAATAGCTGATATATAGTTAGTGGGGAGTGAAACAAAGGAGGATGTTGCTTTCTTTGTATTTGATCAGTGGCAACTTAATGTGGGAATTATGTAGGGATAATGTGATAATGCTCGGTGACTACACCTCATCATTGCTTGTAAGTATGGCACTGAAGCAGGGGGAAAAATAAGCAAAATCAGGAAGCATATGATTAAAAAGAAGTGCCACTCCAAGCAACATATTGTAGGACTATCTCAATGACTGTAGTACCTTGCATTGTCATGCAGGTATTGTTCCAAAATAGTTTTTATATATACTTTCATATGTGTCAGTGACAAATTAAAATGTAGATCAGAATTTCAAAGGCTGGTGAGGTGCTTTAACTCTTGAATCATTGAAAGTGTGAGTAGCTCTTGCTAATTCATCTTGGCAGGAGAGAGATCAATTCCTTTTTTGGCTGTATTTTTAGAGACAAAATATGTTAAGATCATGAGAGGCAAGTCCAAATGATGTATCCCTCTTCTCTTACTCTGAATCTGTGAATGATGAAAATGGGACAACCTGCTGACAGTGCTGCAGCAAAATGAAGCCAGCTTCCAAGCACAGCTGCTGTAACAGGCAGAGCATGGGTGGTAGGAGGAGCACCTAGTGACATGCTGGGGAAAGATGATTCTTGTAAACTCTTACTGTGCTTATTTTTAACACTGCTGATGAGGTGAAAAATGCCTGTGGAATCACCTGAACAAGACCTTATCTTGTTTTAGGTGCCAGTTCAGGTACAGTCCTCAAATGCACCGCTCCAAACTAAAGTATTCTGTAGAGGCAGCTGTGGCTGGGTGAAAGGATGAGCAAATTCATTCCATTCTTACTTGGTAATGTACCAAGCAGAGCTACAGAACTCAGAAAGGAAAATCATGAGGGGAAAGAAGAAGGGCAGACAACAAATACCACAAGTATTTGTTCCCCTTTTTCCTCTTAAATTTAGGTTTTACATAGTGTATATTATTTCTCTCCACTCCTGTTACTTTAATGTTCATTTTGGTTATGATGCACTGTTCCTATTAAGCCTATTATGTATTTTAGTTTAATATAGCTCTCTGTTGAAACTGTTAACCCTACTGGCATAATTACAATGGAAGAAGTTGTCTTTCCAGAAAGATTTTATTGAACTTCAATGACAGATGAAACAGTTTATATAGACTACTAAATTGATACTACATTATTCCCAAACAGAAAATACAGGAAGGCATATTTAAATCAATACGTTTTTTCAACAGACAAATCAGGGGGTTTTGTATTCATATACCAAATCTGTACATTTCAGAAAGGCAAACAGCCAAAGGAGAGTTTCATACAGGCAGTTCAGAAAATTATTTCAACAAGAAATTTAAGCCCTCATGTTTTGCACAACAGTATGATGTCTGATGATTTTCCATGAGGCACAGCATTTTTACTTTGAGCATCTCTAGGACAACTATGTTCCTTCAGTGGATGATTTTAATTACTTTTTCAAATAACTTAAAATAATTTTAACATGAATAATGTATTCAGATAATGGATGTATGCATACATGCAAATACATTAGAATTCCTGGGAAAGTTGCCTACACGCACATACACAGAGGCATCCTGACATAAACCATTTTCATCCAGTCAGATATGTTTCTATCTACAATGTTCTGTTCCTGTTAGTAGTGAAATGCGTATTCCACATGTCCCTGTCTTATCTATATCTGGCTTCATAAATCAATGTTTATGAGTATTAGCAATGTCCTGGCTACAACATCAAAACAAAATTAAATCCTACCCTAGACAAACACCAAAGCACTGACATATATCTTCTGAGGTTTCCCCTGTTCATATTACTGCATCTTCCCTTGACCAAATAAGGATCTAGTACTGATTTTAGCTTATTTATTGTGTATATTTCCTATGACATAAACTATAAACGGAGAGTTTCCTTAGCATCTCCAGCATAGTCTGACAGATCCATTTGAAAATCAGGTTTTATTTCAGGTGTGTCTGTAACTTCAATGATTACTAAGTGGAGAAATTATCTAATACCTATAACCAGTCACAGCCCAAGAGTTGGCAGACTAATTATTACCTCCAGAACAATTTGTTCTGGAAATGTGTTGAATGCTCTTCATTGTCTTAGGCATCAAATATTTCAGGAAGCTGTTGGTACTGATCTCTAGCCTTTTGCAAATCTTTGGAAGCCATGCCTGATTGGTCCACAGCTGCAAAATTTCTCTCATGTATGTCTGTTCTGCTCTAGGAGTCCCACTGTACACAGGAAACCAGGTTGACACTAGTGCCTTCAAGAAAGAATATTGGCTAACCCTGCTACATGCACTTTCAGATCTGGTCTGTCTGATGGTTCACTGCAATTCATGCCTTTTGGGTTTAGAAATTCTCCCCAAAGCCTTGTAGTGTCTTTATGTATTTATCCCATGGCAAAAAGATTTGGATTGCAATTTTGAGGTGATTCTGGCCCCATTTTGTGTTTGTTACCAATTCAAGTAGTTTTATCATTGAAACATTCTGTTATTCTATACTGCAAGCAGTGAGGATGACAATAACTTCTGCCCTTTAAGAAAGAGCAATTGTCAACACAAGTTTCAGAAGGTCTCCAGTTTGCTATCATAAAGAATCTGCTACATATAACATCATCTGCCATAAACACAGTGAGGTTCATTTGGGTATGTTTCAATAAAATAATTGGGAAAGGTGAGTCACAAAGCAAAGTTGTGTGCTGTGTTCTGTGTCACAAGTTGTGACCCGTCTTTATGGATGTCAATATCACTTTGATATCTCCACACAACATGGCAAAATATAAGCTACTTTGAGTGCTGAGTCTCTTGTCACCTACCTGCTCTATAGTGCTTCCATATTTTCTCAGAGCCCTGGTCATCAAAACACATAGGGAAGGCCACAATCTGCCTATCAATATTTTTGAATCAAAGAGGGAGAAGAAATGTAAAGTAATACCTTCATTCTAAGAATAATTGGATGTCAACGCTAACAAGTGGTTATAGATTCCTGTGTGATTTCTATATCCAAAAGCAAACAATTACCCATATAGATAAATATTTGTAGAAAGAAAAATGAAGAGGTTATATAATATAAAGCCTAAGGAATAAAAATAAGGCAGATCAGACTTCCCGTTGTGCTTTACAAGATCCTCCACTGCAGTGATAATCCCTACCACTTCTGCTAACCCTCTTTTATTAAATCTGACTCTTCAGCAAAACTAACATGAAGGAACAGGAAGACCTTTATGATAGTAGAGATTAACATCTATATATCAGGAAGAGATATTCGGGAGCACTAGTGGAGATCAGATACACAGTAATGGACACTACATTTTTATTTAAAACTTGCTAAACCTGAATCTACAGTATGAATAGAAGCATCTATCCTTCCTTCAAGTAACTTATCTCATTCTAAGCAGAAATAACCACATGCTATCTTCATTTCAACCATTGGCTTCTATTGGAACCAAAACTCTCAACTCAAAAATTTCTTTATAAAGAAATACTCTTTCATTTTCTTTCATGTGCTCAACAGGCCTGGATCACTTATTTTGGCTGTTCTCGCTGTCTCATGTTTTCAGACACACTCATTTATCACAAAGCAAGTCACTCTCCTGTTTGTGTTTCCATTTTACTGTAAAGGGCACACAGAGAAACATTACAGGAATGCAGGGTTGCAGCAAATAAATTGTCTGCACTTAGTCTGCAATATGTCTCTACAGCCATTCAGCCTTGTATTATTTCTTGTTGCAGAGATAGAGTTAAAAGGCTTCTTATAAACAAGCATTTAATACAGCATTTTCTGTTGATGTGACTCTTTGATCTTATTTTCTGCTGTGAATTGTGGTATATGCTATAGAAACTTTTATGTTCTTTATAATGAAACATCTTAAAGTCTCATTTAATAATACAGCTGTCTGTACATCTCAGAGATGTATGATGTACAATAATTTAACTGAAATCAGATTGCCATGCATCTCCCACAGATCTGAAAGTTTCATACCAAAGTAATTAAAAAATCAACAGTTTCCAGCAGGACTAAAGGAAACATCACAACTTGAGGTGTTGATGAGCTACACTAGACAAAGTGATAGACACTGATGCATTTGCTATGCTTGTTGCTGGGACAAAACTATGATAGGATAGAATCTTCTCAGTAGTATTCCTATTTTAAGCATAACCACACTTATTATGTGTTGCCTTCCCTTATAAAAAAAATAACTGCATACTGTTCACAATCCAAAAGATTTTTACTATACTGTAGCAGAATTGTTCTTTTAATTACTATCTGAATTGATCAATTTTGACAGCAGAAATAGTCTTTTAGTAGGAAGCAAATAAACTGAATTCCTTGCTAAATACATTACCTTCCATTCATACTACTGTAATCTGCAGTCATGTTTTCTAAATTAAGTAAATGACTTGTGATTTACATGGAATGAACAGTCCAGTTAAATATGACATATGTAGACACCTCTACATGGTTTTTACTTCTGTTTTCAATTATTATTTTGCTAGATTATAGCATATTTTTTCCTGTTTATATAAAATTCAGCTTTGAAAATACATAATTCCATGTGAGTTTTAAGTATTTTGGAAACTACTTATTGAAGAGTCCATCAAAAAACAGCACAGCAACTGGTCTGATGTAAGTGAAACATGTTTTTTGAAGTCTTTTTGGAATTTTTTTTTTCCCCCTATCTAAATTATTTTTGTTATTTACTTTTTGTTTGTTTGTTGTTGTTTTGTTTTGTTTTAGACAACATATATTTAAAAAATAAAACCAATCCTTATGTGTTTGGTATTTTCCTTTTTTGCTTTAGAATGAGTCTAATGTAGACTAAAAATAAAAATAACTTACACAAATCTATGGGGCTGCATGGAATCCACTGAAAGGTACTGAGGGAACTGGCAGAAGTGCTCACCAAGCCACTTAGCATCATGTATCAGCAGTCCTGGCTAATTGGGGAGGTCCCAGTTGACTGAAGGTTAGCAAATGTGATTTCTATCTACAGGAAGGGCTGGAAGGAGGATTCAAGGAACTGCAGGTCTGTCAGTCTGAACTTGGTGCCAGGGAAGGTTATGGAGCAGATCATCTGAGTGCCATCACATGGCATGTACAGGGCAACCAGGTGATCAGGCCCAGTCATCAGGGGTTTATGAAAGTCAGGTCCCGCTTGACTAACCTAATCTTCTTCTGTGATAAGGTGACCTGCTTACTGGACAAGGAAGAGGCTGTGGATGGTGTCTACCTAGACTTTAGTATATCCTTTGACACTGTTTCCTACAGCATTTTCCTGGAGAAACACGCTGTTCATGGCTTGGCTAAGTATGTGCTTGGCTGGCCAACAAAGCAGCTGAATAGCCAGGCTCAGAGAGTGGTGGTGAATAGAGATCAATACAGTTGACAGCCAGTCATGAGGTGTTCCCCAGGGTTTATACTGGGGCGTGTTCTCTTTAATGTCTTTATCAATGATCTGAACAAGGGGTTCGAGTGCACCCCCAGTAAGGTTGCAGATGACATTTAGCTAGGTGGGTGTGTTGATCTGCTTGAGGATAGAAGGCTGTATTGAGGGATCTGGACAGGCTGGATCAATGGGTTGAGGCCAGTGATATGAGGTTCAACAAGGCCAAGTATCAGGTCTTGTGCTTGGGTCACAACAATCCTGTACAACACTACAGTCTTGGGGAAGAGTGGCCAGAAAGCTGCCTGCTGGAAAAAGGTCTTAGGGTATTGTTTGACAGCTGGGTGAATATGAGCCAGCAGTGTGTCCAGGTCTTGGGCCTACTGTCCAAGAAGGCCAAGCCCATCCTGAGTTGTATTAGAAACAGCGTAGCCAGGAGGACTAGGGAGGTGATTGTACCTCTGTGCTCAGCACCAGCTACACTTCAGTTGCTGTGTACAGTTTTGTGCCTCTCACTACAAGAAAGACACTGATGTACTGGATCGTGTCCAAAGAAGTGCAACCAAGCTGGTAAAAGGTCTAGAGCACAATTCTTATGAGGAATGGCTGAAGGAAAAGGTGTTGTTTAACCTGGAAAAAAAGAGGCTTGGGGGAGACCATATTGCTATCTACAAATACCTGAAAGGAGGATGTAGGGAGGTGGGTGTTGGTCTCTTCCCTCAAATAACAATGGGACTAGAGGAAATGGCCTGAAGTTGTGCAAGGGGAGGTTTGGGTTGGATATTAGGAAAAAATATATTCCCTGAAAGGGTTATAAAGCACTAGAGCAGGCTGCCCAGGGAAGTGGTTGAGTTACCATCCCTGGAGGTATTTAAAAGATGCATAGATGTGGTGCTGAAGGATATAATTTAATGGTGACTTGGCAGTGTTAGGTTAACAGTTGGACTTGATGTTCTTGAAGGTCTCTTCCAACCTGAACAATTCTATGATTCCATGATTCTAACATTGGTTTTCTGAAATTTGTATAGAAATCCATGCATAACTGAACTGGGCCCCTAAGATGACAATGTCCAATTTAGGAGCTCTGAGACAGGATATCTATTGAGGAAGTGAGACATATGGCTTGCCCTAGCCCAAGGGAATATCAAGGAATCACAGAATGGTAGGGGCTGGAAAGGACATCTGGAGGTCATCTAGTCCAACCCCCCTGCCAGAGCAGGTTCAGCTAGAGCAGGCTGTACAGGATTGCATCTAGGGTTTTGAAAGTCTCCAGAGACAGACTCCACAACCTCCCTGGGCAGCCCATTCCAGTACTCGGCACCCTCAAAGTAAACAAGTTCCTCTTCATGTTTAGATGGAACTTCCTATGTACTAGCTTGTGCCCATTAGCTCTTGTCCTGTCATGAGGCACCACTGAAAAAAGACTGGTCCAATCCTCCTGACATCCACCCTTTAAGTATTTATAAACATTGATAACATCCTCCCTCAGTCTTCTCTTATTCGGACTAAAAAGACCCAAGTCCCTCAAAGTTTCTTCATAAGAGAGATGTTCTAATCCCCTATTCATTTTTGCTGTACTCTCTCCAGTAGTTTCTTGTCTCTCTTGAACTGAGGAGACCATAATTACACACAGTACTCCAGATGAGGCCTCACCAGGGCAGAGCAGAGGGGGAAGAGAACCTCCCTTGACCTGCTGGCCACACTCTTCTTAATGCACCCCAGGATACTATTAGCCTTGCTTGTCCACAAGGGCACATTGCTGGCCCATGATTATCTTGTTATCCACCAGGACTCCCAGGTCTTTTTCCAGCAGGTCAGCCCCTAACCAGTAGTGATACAGAATCACAGAATTTGAGACTGGAATAGACCTCCAAGATCATCAAGTCCAGCCTATGACCCAACACCACAACATCAGCTAGACTGTGTAACTAAGCACCACATCCAATCTTTCCATAAACACTTCCAGGGATGGCGACTCCACCATGTCCTTGGGCAGTCCATTCCAGTGTCTAATCACCCTTTCCATGAGGAAGTGCTTCCTGATATCCAACCTAAACCTCCCGTGTTGCAGCTTCAGGCCATGCCCTCTCATCCTGTCACCAGCTGCCTGGGAGAGGAGCCCGACCCCTACCTGACTACAGCTTCCTTTCAGGTAGTTGTAGAGAGTGATGAAGTCCCCCCTGAGTCTCCTCCAGGCTAAACAACCCCAGCTCCCTCAGCCTCTCCACATAAGACTTTCCCTCCAACACAGGGTTACTCTTCCATAGGTCCAGTACCCTACACTTGCCCTTGTTGAATTGCATAAGGTTTCTCTCTTCCCAGCTCTTCAGCCTGTCCAGGTCTTGCTGAATGGCAGCACAGCCTTCTGGTGTGTCAACCACCTCTCCCAGTTTTGTATCATCAGCAAATTTGCCGAGGGTCTCTATCCCTTCGTCAAGGTCATCAATGAATATATTGAACAGGACTGGACCCAGTACTGTCCCCTGGGGAACACCACTTGTTATGGGCCTCCAACTAGACACTGTGCCACTAATCACAGTCCTCTGAGCTCGATATCTTCCAGCCAGTTTTCAATCCACCCCACTGTTCATTCATCTAACTCACACTTCCTTGGATTGCCTATGAGGATGTTGTGGGAGACAGTAGACAACATCCAGTGCTCTCCCTTCATCTATCCATCTGGTTATACCATCATAGAGGGCTATCAGATTAGTCAGACATGACATAAAATGCAGCAACTCCCACATCCCAAAGAGGAGGTCTCTGTCACATCTGATGAGGTACATGATACTCTTTGTGCAAAAAAAAAGTTGTGCTTGCTAGCATAAAAGATACAAAAAGGATAAAAGGAAAACAGTCAGAAAGATTAAGACAATGTAGAGGAGAAGGATCTTGGATAAATAATTGTTCTGATTGCTGAAAATAAAGAGAAATTCACTATGGTGCTTTTGTCCCTAAGCCTATGTTTACTGTAATATAGATAATCGTCTTCAATTGCCTTGTCCTCAGTAAAAATAAAACCTGCTCATGCCTTGCAGGGTAATGTTCTAGTTGTCTAACTACAAATGAATTAAGGGCTCTGCTCCATAGACATTTTCAGTGTTTTATGGGATGAGGTCTAACATAAAACAATGAACACTATTAAGTCTTCATTTTCCTTTTCCATTTTATTTGTTCTAATACTCAAAAAATAAATTAGCACTGAAGAATATTGACAACATTTTGTGAGAGTTAATCATTTAAATACATGTATTTTGCTTGTCTATTGTGATATGAAGGAAGGCTCAAGACAAAGTTAGACTGAAATTAATTCAGAGACTTGATTTTATGCCTCCAGAAACTGTATGGGGAGTTGAGGGGAAATAGAAAATAATAAATAATTAAAATAAATAAATAAATAAATAAAACAATGCTATTGAGCAATTGCTGTTGTGAAGGCCAACCACAGGTTCCATTTCCAGTGGTTTGCATGGAAGGGTACTCCACAACAAGATGCATGTTATTTTGTGATGAAGACTGAACAGAATGTTGTTGTCAACTCTTCATCACTGCATTCCCGAGGGTATTTTTATCTTCTGTAATTAAAAGCTGAGTCAAAATATTGCCACATTCTGAAACTGTGTGAAATACATCTCTTTCTGCACAATTAATTGAGATGTGGAGTTGAAATGGTACTTCTTTAGCTGATTTTATATAGGAATAGAAGAAAGGGAAGAAATTTGAAATCGTGTAGAAGTAAGGTGAGATATGATGAACATAAGTGAAATGAAGCTGAATAGTAAGATGATTCCTGACATTTCTAAAATTATACTTTTAAAAGCCAGTGGAATGGATTCAAAAATCCTTTTAAAGATTTGAACTATTCATATATCTAGAGTCACATCACAACACAGATAAGTCTTCTCCAACACCATTTTTCCAGTGATTAAAATCTCAGAAAAGAAAATACTATATTTCAGAAAGGTGTCATCGCAGAGTAGTTTCAGAAGGATTTTCATTCATATTCCTGTCCATACCTTCAGAGGGATGTTGTTCTGTCAGATATTACACGAAATGTTTACTGTTCCTAGATTTACTGAAATTTCCTCAGAGGTCCAGAAATTCATTCTGTAAGGGACATAAAAGCCAGCTCTATTGGTTCTAAGGAAAGAGCTCAAGACTATATCCTATACATAAAATGTGTATAATAATTCTCTTTAACACAAAGCAAAACCAAAGTAAATAATTTCTTCAGTAGCATCCTTGGATGCCTTTCTACAATGGTCAGATTTTTTAAAACTTTTTTTGGTCATTTCACATCTAACTGTATATTCCTTGCTTACATGGTATTCTTCTTCCTCACCTTTTGAGTGAGATATCTAGAATGCTCCAGGTTAATCAGGGTATGGCGATCCAGTTTTAATTTGAATTATATGAACACAAGAGTTTTGACTGAGAAAACAATGAATTTTAATATCTATTGAGTTGCAATTGAAGAGCTGCAAGGTGTGAGCTCCCAGAACTGAATATGATTAAAATGTCTAGGAAGTTGCAAATATTGTTCTCTGCCATTAGAGAAAAGTAAGACTGTATGCCTTAGCAAACTACTTTGTCCCTTTGAATTTTCTCTCAGGCAATCTTTCTGAGGAAGAATTTAACTTATAGACTGAGTTCTAAAGATTAGGTGGAAAAGATCCAACCTGCATTTATTGGCTACATGGAAAGAAGACTGTAGACCTGGTATTGTGGTGGAATGAAAGAAGCTAATTAACCTTAGTAAGCTTTTGGCTTCCTATTTCAATCTCTGTGAAAGGTTTGAAGCACGCCATTTGCATGTAATTGCTCACAAATAGGCACCAAAGTGTTAAAAATTTCTTCTTACATAGTAATCAGGTTGTTAATATGACTTTTCTTGTGTTACAGTTTGTTAGATAAAAAGTAGAAAATAAAACAATACTTTATCTGTAGATTTGTGTGTGTTCTGTCTGAAATATTTGATGGTTGGAGGAAAAAGAAAAAACAACACTGTTAGACCATGACTTTGGCACAATATGGCCTATTTCCTGGGAATAATTGATAGAAATATAGTAAAGTGTTAGTGGTAAATTTGAAGTGGCATGCACAGTATGTGTTTAGAATGTTTATACAGTCTCCGATTGATTCTCAGGGAGCTCAGACTAATTGGAAATAAGGTTTATGTGTGGCGAAGCAGTGAAGCAGTGATATGGTGATACTGCAGAAGCGATTGCTGCCTCTGGCAATATTTATATATATATCTGCAGAGCTCAGGCATACTTTATAATTCTGACTTACTTAAATAATAGAAGTAAGTCATTTTGTAAATGTATCTGGGTTTACAGTTGCCAATACCCAGCTCTCCTAACTGAGAGAGAAGGAAGGATTAACACTCTGCCCTTTCTCCCCTTCAGTGCTGTTAGAAGGGACTGTAAAACTTGCTTTCACAAGCTGTGCTAATGGTAGGGGGAATTTGGATGCAGGGATTTTGAATTCTGGTCATCCACCCCCTCTTTGTCAGGGACAGGAAGTGATCAACAGATATCATCTTGTTGTGCAAGAGTAAACATGTTCAGAACTGTTCAACCTAATAATAACCTCGAGTTGTTATTCAATAGCTTCCAACAAAACTGTCCTGGCTTGCAGATTGACGTGAATGGAAAAGACTGTTTGTGATGGCCAGTGCTAGGGATACCAAAACCTGTGTTAGAGATATTAGGACTGGGGATGTTAGTACTGGTAGGAAACCTCTATCTCAATAACAGTATTTACTTCAGGATTGAAATTTTAAGGGTAGAGTTATGAAAGGCACCTGGAAGAATTTTTTTAATGAAAGAAGACTTTTAAAAGCTACATTTCTTCTTGTTAATTTTCTTTTTTATCACTCCAGTTCTCTTCTCATTTTTCATATGGATATATAACTTTTCCTCTGCTGTGCACTCATTTTTCATCCCTGATTGCTCATTGTAATGCATGGAAATGCATTATAGCTTCACTTATAGAAGCCTGATAGGAATAGATCTCAACTCAATCTGTATTTTGTTTTTAATCCTCACATCTAGCACTGCTTCCTGTCTCTTATCCACAAAGCAATTTATCTTTCTTTGTTCCTAAAATCAAGGCTGTTTATTTCTTGCACATGTATGTGTGACTACATAGACAGATAGCTAAGTCTGTCTTGCTTTCTAACTAGTACTTTGTAACTCACATCCACAGAAGGTACTCTGGTGTTCCCAAGACAGTTCTTCTCATACACAGGTGATAGAATAGACTAATTTTGTTTTCCACTGCAAACTAAGTGGAACGGTGAAAAAGACAGAAAATATGGCTATCCTCAGAAGTTCATCTCCAAGACTAGGAAGGTTTCCTCCTCTCCACTTCCTTTCTCTTTATTTCTTGCAAAGATAGAAGTAAGCAGCCAGACTCTCATGATTTCATGTGGGGAAGACTAGCAGACAATATTGTAAAGAGACATCTAGTCCCATGAGTTCTATTTAGCTAAGAATCCTTCAGTTGCACTGGAAAGGGAGCAACACAAGGAAATAAGAGGAAAAGAAACAACAAAAAGACCAAGTGTCCTGTGTTTTGTTGTTGCCTCCTAAGTAAGAAAGTTGTAGCGACATGTTGCTTTTAAGCAACATTGTAAATGCACTTTCTGTGCTTACTACAAAAACATCTTTGCATTTCTGACAGTCTCTGGTGGGTATATATGAGACATTGTGTACCTAATTCTAATTTTAGAGGCATTTTTCTTTTATAGTATCTCCTACCTCAGTATTTAAACTATCTTGAGGGCATGGGTATTAAAATAATACTATCTTTCCTAGCTATGTTATCCTCTCCAATTTTATATACAATATAATTATCTTAACTATTACTGTTATGTCAGCAAAACCCCCCAAACCTTATGTTTCGATCTGCCATTGTAAAAATTCCCAGATATGTTCTAAGTAGGTGTGACCTTCTAAGTAATGCAAACCACAAAATCCTACTAATGCTGTCTTTACTTCAGGTCATGAGCCAAAGCTTTCCTTGATGGATGCTTAAAAATGAATAAACAACAACCACCAGAGTTCAAAATTCCACACAGACATGAACTCTGTTTAAATAGCTTCCTCCCACTCCTTCACAGGGTTGTCCTAAAACTAAACCAGTTTTACTACAGTGGGTTTTATATGAGTATTTTAAGTTCAGTTCATACAAACTTGCATCCTTGGAGATTTACTTAAAGACTTAAGATGAAACAAACCGTGAAACTCTAAGCCAAATGACCAAGTTTTGCCTGATTACAGATGAAATCCTGGGAAACCACATTTTTTTCCATCCAAAACTATTTATTATGTTAGAACATCAGCCCAGGTTTGTTGAAAGGTTTGTGAACCTTAAAGGAAAATAAAAATCTTTTTATAAGTCTGTGTTTAATCAAAAGACTTTTGTGACAAAATTCCAAATAAGAAAAGTCTCATCTATAGGTCAGTTTAAGAAAAAAGTTGTTGAGCTCTACAGACACTCTGAACTTGAATTTACTCTTCCTATTCCTATGTTCTAGTTTTGGTAGTTGTAAGAAAACATTGGCAGACAGCCCATATAAGCCAAGTTATATAATATATATTATCTGTTATATATAATGTACATAATGAATAATAAATGAATAATATAAATAAATTCATCATGATTATTGTAACAAACCTGAGAATGGCAATAGAACACAAAATGGACCTGTGAGATGCAACCCCTTCCAAAGAGAGTGTAGCAGCTCATTTGGGCTAAAAGTAGCCTTAAAAGAGTGTCACTTCTAATTAATATAGACAAATTTGCATCTCATTTCATATCTAGAAAGCTCTCTTGGTACCTTTGAGGTAAGGCAACTGGAAAATCATTTACTGGAGCAAATCATGGGTGTGTATTGGTGGATATGATAACTTTAGTAAGAGGAATTAAAAGCACTTCAAAGAATAGTTTCATGATTTTGAACACCAGTTAGAGACACTAGAACCGAACCAGAGAAGCCCAAAACTGAATTTTTGCTCTCTTGTTTTGCCTCCTATGCTAAATAGTATTTGTTGGTGTTAGGAAGTATGGTTCCTTTGCTACAAAGTCTGTATGGGTCATTGTAATAATCTGCTAGAAGTCTCAGCTAAGGGAAAATACTACACTTACTTCTAACAGCCGATCTTATCTACTTACTTGCGCTTTAATCTGTGTCTGATGGAAGAACTTTTTGTTCAGTTGTTGGATCATTTGCTGGAGATGAAAAGGAGCACCAAAGCATTGATTATACTGTATCTGTGAAACAAAACATTTAACCTTGTCACTGTAATAAAGATAATTTAGCAAAAATAATGCTGTAAATGTCAAAGCAAAAGAAAATCGCATTTCTGATTAGTTGGTTTCACAATGCCTTTGCAGACTGTAATAGGAAAAGAGTGATTCCTTCCATGCTTTTAGGTCTAGGATTCCCAAAGAAGAAAAAAACCCCAAAAAACAACACAAAACTAACCAACCAACCAGAAAAACCCCCAAAAAGCTCAAGAGTTAGCATCTGATTTTTAGAGTTATGCAAACATACTGTTTTATGTTTTCATGATTTAAATAAAGCACTTGATGTCTAGTACAGAGATGAAACAAAATCAAACTCCATCACACTGATCATTAAGTCCTCTCAAGTTTTTCTGATTCTTATAAAGGGTTAAGGTATATCAACTGGGACCTGCATTTGGTATTTGGATGCAAATTAAGCTTTTGGTCCCTGTTCTGAGTTGATTCAGATGTGAATGCAAACTGAAATCCATTGGTGAATTGGGGGGATTGGCAAAAGGATTGTAATAATTTACATACTTTAGGGAGAAAACCCTGAAAAAAAAAACCTTGAAAAAGGCTTTGATGGTGCTGATCTATTATTTCTGTTTTCAAATACAGCTTTATAGAGGTTAAGGAAAAGAAACTTCATTTATATGATGAAAAAAGAGATTCTCACTTTTCCTTACTGTATCTAGAAGTCTTTCAGTAAAAAAAAAAAGTCATCTACTTTTGTATCTAACTGTGGCAATTCAAAGTATGTTTTTTTTTTCTCAAATAGGTTATTGTTTTGATGAGAAATACAAGTCTGAATCAGTCAAAATATTAGTCACCTTTTGCTGTATGTGGAGAATTGCTCTAAGCAGGAAATGCTCATTTGATAATTGAAAATGCTCTTAATAAAATAAATATTTCTGTCATTAAAAAGTAATGTGTAGAAGGAGAGGTAGCCTTGAACTGAAAAATGGTCTGACAATATTGATTGTAACATGGTGCTTAAACTGCCACCACCAACAACTAAAATAGAGAGTGTATAGTTCTCTGAAGGTACCTATTTCTCTCTGCTTTGTAGAGGGAATCTGAGGGAAGACATCTAACTCTTAAATGGCTCAAAGTGACAGGATAAACACCTGCTTGGCCGTCTAGCCTGTTGCTGAGAATGTATTGGATCTGTGTCTTTAAATATTAATTAATTCTCAATATGCTTCCTGTGGGTGATACTAATTTACTTCTTCCTGGACATATACAATTAATTTGGAAAAGTGTTGCTACAAGCCACCCAAGAATTCAAATTCTCACCTGGCTCTCCAGCCACTGCCTACATGCCTCTTATGCAGTGAGTCTTGCTCTTTAATTGCTGTTGCTCAGATTTCCAAAGAAAGTTATTACAGACCATGGACCACATCAAGGGACTTTTAAGCCCAGTAGTAGATTTTGAAAAGGCAGATGAAGTTAAAATCAACCTTGTATGATTAAATGATTAGGTAACCTAAACTAGGTATGCCACTAGCTCTCCAACTAATGTATGCATGTGGATATGGCAGATGAACCCTGAGAGAGAGAGAGAGAGATTTCCTTATCTACCCAGTGCTGTTCAACATCTTTATCAATGACAATGATGACGGGACAGAGTGTCTTCTCAGCAAGTTTGCTGATGACACAAAACTGGGAGGACTGGCAGATACACCTGAAGGTTGTGCAGCCATCCAGCAGGACTTGGACAGACTGGAGAACTGGGCAGAGCAGAACCTAATGAGATTTAACAAGGATAAGTGCAGAGTCCTGCATCTGGGAAAGAATAATAAAGTACACCAGTACAGACTGGGAAGTGATCTGCTGGAGAGCAGCCCTGTGGAGAAGG
>JANHGN010009837.1:0-55702 GCA_024605025.1 Megaceryle maxima
CAGGGCTGGTGTCTCACCACCGGCATGGGAACGGGGTCTAAATTAATCCTGCAGTGTGCTAATTTGATCTCTGTTCTCCCATCTCTCTGTTAGCTACTGACTCTCATCCAGCCCATCTCTTCTGTCTCTAATATTTTTAAATCCATCTGTTTCCATTGGTCTCTCTTCCCAACTTGCAGCCATTTTCTATAAGCTTTACTGGAGGAAGAAACCCCCGAAGAGCCAAGGACATGCCCTTGAGGAGCTACAGGGCCAATTCTGCAGTCACAGAAACACTTTAACACTCAGTGTGGGAGCCAACATTTTGCTCAGAGCATTTCTGAACGATTCAAAGAGAAGAAAAGGCTGCTTCCTACCATGTACCACATTACAGGGGGCTCAGGGTATGTGCAGTTTAAGCTGTGGTGTCAGAATGAAGGTGTTGGTAGTATCTGCTGTGCACTGTTTTTCTCCCTGTTCATAGAATCATAGAGTGGTTTGGGTTGGAAGTGACTTAAAAAAAATCTAGTTCCAACATCTCTGCCATGGGCAGACACACTTCCCGCTAGATCAGTTTGCTCAAAGCGCCATCCAAGCTGGACTTGAATACTCCCAAGGGATGGGACATCCACAGTTTGTCTGGGCAACTCATTCTAGAGTCTCACCACCCTCACAGTGAAGACTTTCTTCCTAATATCTAATCTAAATCTACCCTCTTTATGTTTCTGTTACCCCTCATCCTATTCCTGCACTCCCTGCTGAAGAGTCACTCCCCATCTTTTCTGTCAGCCTCCATTATGTACTGGAAGGCTGCTGTAATGGCTCTGCTGTCATCCTATTCTGGATTGTCAGTCCTTTTAAGTGGGAAAATCAAGATCCAGGCATCCTCTGGGTATCCCAGTATGCCTCAAAATTCGTGGCTATATTGAGAAGAGGGACACACTTGCCCTCCCTTGCTGTAGCTGTTAGTCACTACTCCATGAGCTGCCAGATCTCCTGCTTCTGGGTCATGTCCATGTGTCCTTGAAGGACGTGCCAGGGGGCACAGCCCAACCCAGGCAGCAAGCAATTCCTTTAATAACAGGGACTGGAAAGGGCTGGTTTCCTACATGGCACTAGCAACTGGAAAAAATAAGGGCTGAAGCCATCAGAGGGGGGTTGCAATGATACTCTTACAGTCTCCCACACAGGTCCTATACAAAACTGCAGCCTCACATCAAACTCCATCTGAAAAGAGGGAGTTTGGCTTGCATGAAAGTGTTGTATTTTCGTTATTTAGCTTGATCTGAACTGGATGGAGACCAAACCTTTTCTCATTTGCCAGCAAGCCCTGAGCTGTGTGGTTCATGATCGGAGGCAGCAGCCTCTGTGGTGTTGGTGCAAATACCAGCAAAACCTACCAATTGACCTGAAAAACCCCTGCAGCTCTGACATGAAACATTTCATGTTCAAGGAATGGACATTTTAAATGAAACATCAGGAGCAGTTCATGCTCAAAATCCCTCCTCTTCTGATTTTGCAATTGTTAGTGGTTAGGAAAATCCCTGCAGAGTAGCTCGGACCTGCTATAACAGCCCCTTGCACTGGAATAACCAACTGAAGCAATAAGATTTACCCTATGTTTATATCCAGGATGGAGCAATTAGGGCCTGTCATGATTATTACAGCCTGTCTGTGGTGATTTACCAGGCATCCGAGTGCCTGTGCAGGCATCTCGCCTTTCTTAAGGACACGATGCTTCCTGCAGAGATCTGCTGAATGAAGGGTGAATTAAAGGCATATGTTATTCACTGACACAGTTCATCAACAGGCTGGCTTCCCAAGGAGCAACAGCTCAGGGTCTTGCCTTCGAAGGAAGGATCTGCTTTATCATGGCATGGCAGCTCTCCCAGGGAAAGCCAATACTGCTGCACCCTGCCTCGGAGACAGCTGTGATTTATTCTGGAGCTGGATTTCTACTTCTGTGCAATGAAGTGATGAGATGTGGGGTTGGAGATATGAGCCAGGATGAATCAAGGAGGCAGGGAGGTGCTTTCACACTTCCAGCATCCCTCCTCTAACCACTCCAACATTGCATCCCGAACCCAAATTAGAAGGCAGGTCCCAGGTTCACTGGGGCTTTGCCTTCCCAGTGAACCCCAGTGTTTTTCTCCCAGTGCCCAGAGCTCATTACACAGAACAGCCCTTCCTCTGACCTCTGCACAGAAGACTAATCAGATGCATGTAGGGATGTTTGATCAACTCCATTACATGCCTGGATACACGCTTGATACCCACCTCTCTGCAACCATGGCCTGAAGTCCCTGGGGAGTCTTGTTCCACCTCTAAACTCTATGGCCCTTTACTTGCAAACACTTTATTTCCATCCCCTTGGCTCCCATCACTGTCCTATAAACGGAAAGGCTTAGACAGACATTGCTGCACATTTAGGGCTGTGTGACCATGAGATTTACTGAAGCAAACCCAGTCAGCTGATCTATCCCAGCACACTCATTAAAGGAATTATTTTCCACTGACATTCAATCTGTGCCTGCACAGAGTGAGGGAAAGAAAAAAGGGTGAGCTAGTATGTTTTGTATAGCTGGTGAATGAAGGAACACATCCCAGGAGATGGGGGCACATCTTTGCTGTACCTATGTCACCATCTGCTACACGCAGGGAGGGCAGTGATAAGATGAGGGGTAATGTTTATAAAATAAAAGAGGGTAGATTTAAATTAGATATTAGGAAGAAATTCCTCACTGTGAGGGTGGTGAGACACTGGAACAGGTTGCCCAGAGAAGTTGTGGATGTCCACTCCCTGGAATTGTTCAAACCCAGGTTGGATGGGGCTCTGAGCAGCCTAGTCTAGTGGAAGATGTCCCTATCCATGTCAGGGTGTTGGAGCTAGATGATCTTTAAGGTCTCGTCCAATGGAACTATTCTATGGTTCTGCCTGCAGCCTTTTCTTCTGGATAGAGTTGGATTGGCTGGGACTACAAAGACTTTTCTTCATTCCCATTCTCTTCTGAGCAGCCAGAATGAGCACTGCAGAGAGAAAGCTTCTCAAAGCTCATCTGCGGATCAGCACCATGGTGGAAGGAGGCCATACCCCATATTTTCTAAAGTTTAAACAGCTTTTCACTCTTAGGAGACCAAAGGAATTGTCATGACCTGAACAGGGATTGCATAGGATGCAACCAGCACTGGGGTGCAGCGCAGCCCCCAGCATCATCTGTAATGATGGTGAGGGATGGCATAAACCTGAGAGGCACTGGCAGAGGAGAGGTTATGCTACTGCATAGGATTAGATGCTATTGAGGGCTGCAGTAATGCACTTGCTGGCATGCATGTCTCATGCTGCGGAATGGACACCAGCCCCGTGAGTTCTGGGCTTGTTTGGAGAACATGAAGAGGAGGATTGAGGGTGATGAGACACTGCCCAGGTTGTCCAGAGAGGTGGTCGATGCCTCATCCCTGGAAACATTCCAGGTGAGGTTGGACAGGACTCTGAGCAACCTGCTTTAGCTGCAAGTGTCCCTGCTCCCTGCAGGATAGTTGGACTAGATGAGCTTGAAAGGTCCCTTCCAACCCAAACCATTCTGTGATTCTGTGAGATGTCTGGCAGTCTCTGGCTGATCACAGATGTTTAAGTCTGTCATGCTGCACAGAAAATGAGAAAAGGAAAATGAGATCCCCAGGTGCATCTGGAAGGGTGTTTTCAGCAGCTCAGAGAAGGGTTAGGGTCAATCCGGAGTGAGTGCTGTTGAGCAGTGATGGATTCTTCAAGACATGGCAGGTTTGGAGAGGGGACATTGATCTATCACTTGCTGGGCACCAGGCAAAGAAGATGGTGTTGATGTCCAAAAAAAGTCAGCATCATCCTGGGATGCATGAGCTGCAAACAGTGTACCTGCAGTTGTATGCTTTGGGGAGCCTTGGGCTGTTGAGCTGTGTGCAGTCTGGTGCAGATATCAAAAGAGGGGGGACCAACAAAAGACTTTGAGAAAAATGATGGGAGACACTTGTAATCAGTAAAATGCAATCTTTGGGGAAAGAAGGATTGAAATGGGATTTTTATCCAGAAGAAACCCAGTGGAGACATAAAACGGCCTTCAAATACACAGGAAAATCTGGCACAAAACAGAAAGGAATAAACTTTTCTATGCCCAGGATGCATAAGAGGAGATGTTACAGGCTTAAGTGCTACCAATTAAAGTCAGACATTAGGGAAAAATTATGAAGAGAGAGGATGCTGGAGAGGGCTTGTAGTTCCCATTGCTGGAGGTCTTAAAGCACATGGTAGATAAACATGTACCATAGCTGGGCCTGCCTACAGCAAGGAATGTCTCAGTGGCTTTTTGAGGGGCTTGTGATTCCAAGTGAAAATTATTTGTTTGGACTAGAAAAACAAAGGATGAGACATAACTGTCTATAAACGTGTAGGGAGTCTGGAGAGGAAAGAGGGAATAAACACACTTGGGAGAAAAAGAAGTGACTTTATGACAACTTTAGGACAGAATGGACTAGCCTGGCTGATGGCTGGGAAGGAGGAGGACTGAGCATCAGAAGGTCTTGTTAATGGCAGCAGGATCTTCTCTGCCTTCCAAAGTGGGGAACTGAGAAAACCAAACTCACTCAAGGAGGAGCTCAGCAGTCTCTGGGTGAGGTTACATGCCCTGGTGCAACTGAGGACTGCACCCAGGTTTCCAAATTCCTGTTGAGCCCTTAATGAAGCTCAGTGAAAACATCTGATGAAAGCATGGAAAGCCCTCAGTTTTGTATGGTTTCAACATAGGGTTATGGTTTCAACATCACTCAGGCTTTCTGTGATGGTGGAAGGTGTCTCCTAGTGAGCATATCCCTCGAGCATTAAAGTCAAACACATCCCAACCAGCACAGGCCATGACTGGGGCTGCAAATATCTGGCCCATCTCAGACAGGACTATCCTGATGCAGGTGGCTACTGTGTCCCTGTCTGCTGGTGACCTCTCTGCTATTTTGCTGCAAATGAGGTCCACATCTGGACTCTTTCCTTCCACCTTCATCTTTCCAAGATCTCATTTCAGGTCCTGCACCTTACGCTTCCCTTGAAAAATCAAGGCTTGCCCCCAAGGCTACCCTAGGCCTACATCAACACTGTAAATCATGCAGGGTTGGATTTATTGCTGTTGTGTGGTGGATGGAATTAAGGTCTTGTATCACATTATCAGCTGCTGCAGCATCAGTATTGGCAGCTCCTACTGACATGGGCTGCAGGACCAGGAAGTGCCCTGTGGGCACAACAAGAGGGAGGTTCTGCTCTTGTGTGTTTGCTGCTTGTCTCAAAGGAGAAAGGGAGGCAAAGGGTGAGTGACTGTACTGTACCCAGATGAGGGAAGTGGTTATCCCATGAGTCATGGGCTACCTGGCAGTGTGGTCATCCTTGGATGTCTCCTTCTTAGTATATGTCTGGACTTGTTTGTGCACATGTAACTAATCTGAGCTTGCAAATAGACCTGAGGCTTTGTGGGAAGGCAGAGTACCCTCACTGTGCCTTGCCTAGCTCTGGTGACCATGAAGGACCTGGCTGCACCTAGGGACCATCACAAGGACAAACTGCATGTGAACCACAGGATCATTGAATGGTTTGGGTTGGAAGGGACCTTTCAAAGTCATCTAGTTCTCTGCACAGAGCAGGGACATCTGCAACTAGAGCAGGTTGCTCAGAGCCCCATCCAGCCTCACCTGGAATGGTTCCAGGGATGGGGCTTCTACCACCTCTCTGGGCAACCTGGGCCAGAGTCTCACCACCTTCAGCATAAAAAAATTATTCTTTATGTCTAATCCAAATCTATAGCATAAATCTAAATCTGAGGTGTCTTTTGATGCCCAGTCCTCCAACCCTCATGGATGGGACAGCTCTCCCCAGTGTTTCAGAATTTCATGTCTCCTCCTTTCTAAAACATACATTTGTCTGCTGAGAACTGGGGACATTGGGGATCTCTCAGACAAACACATCCCTGCACAGTTGCTGACAGCTGGGGCCAGAGAAGGTCCCTGCTTCTTAGCTGCTCTTGACAGCTGAAATGGCTGAATGGCTGAAAATCTCCAGGCAGAAGGAGGGGTTGGAACACTCCCATAGAGGGGAGTGAGATGGAAATTCTTTCCAGGGATGAGTCATGTTCCACGTGAACAACTATGCCTGGAAAAAGCAACCACTGTCAATTGCTTCCCATCCTGCTGCAGTTCTGGGGAAGAAGAAGCGCTCACTGGTTCCTTTGGGGTCTCTTTTTTTTTGTGTCTTGCTTTGTTTTAATGAGGATGGACTAGATGATCTTGAAAGGTCCCTTCCAACCCAAAACATTCTATGACTGTATGCATGGCAAGACTAAGCATTTGCTGGGAGACTGCAATCCCTTCTTCTGTGCATCAGCCTTTGCCCTGGCATCACACTGAAGTGACCAGTGGCATTTACGCTCTGGGACCAGAAGGAAAGAGGGAAAGGATCTCTTTGGGGAAGCTGGGTTAGTATAAGATTGCTCCTCCAAACAAGAGTATTCCTGCTGTGCTCAGTGCATTTTAAAGTGTCTGCCCACAGGGAACCTCAGCCCCTCCAGCCCCTTGTTCAGGGGTAGGACTGTTGCATGGGAGTGAGCTGTTGGTGGGCCATGCTGTGGAAACTGCTGTGTACATGCTCTCAGCCTCCAGACATTAATAGCCTAAACACAGAAGTGAGGAGTAGCCACCAACATGGTCAGGTTTTTGGTGGGTATTTCTTGCAAAATGGTTTTCTCCAGAAAATGCTAACTGGTTGAACTTGACCTTGCATGAGCATCTGTGAGCCTGGATGGTGCTTACCAGGTTTCAACAAATTTACATGAGGAACCGGTTTTATATTTTTATTGCTGTAAGATAAATTAGGCTGAAGTTTCACTCAGGCTGGGGAGGAGCAGCAGAGCCGGGAATCAAATCCCAAATGACTACTCAATTCCCAGCTTGTAAAACACACACCATAGGGTGACTTCTTCTATTTTACCCACACCCTTTGCTATTTGGTTATTTTTGGTCCCAGACCAACTGCACAAGTGCCAACACTCCAGTGTTTTGCAGGATGCAAAAAAACCCCCCACTTTTCTTCCCAGCTCCTGGAGTGACATGACCCTATTTTACAGGCACAGCACCCAAATTGTTTGCTCACAGCCATTGATGGTCAGGCACAAAGGCTTATCTGTGCTTTCGGGTCTGGAAGCATCCTCAAGGACCTGGATGCAGCATTTGGTCCTATGTGGTACCAGTGCCATAACAGAGCAAGGTCTGGATCCTCATCACACCCCTCCATCTCCTTACACACTGCAGTTGCTCTCCAACCATCCGGGGTTTTCCCTGTCAGGTCTTACTCCCTTTCACATTTATTTTTGTGGCATTCTGCCTTGAGATACAGCTAAACTAACCATCCACCTCCCTACGTGTGCTGTTATCACCGACTGTGGGAAGCAATTGTACCATTGCATCTATTTCTGCTTCTCTATTCAGCATTGAAATTTTCTGAAAGATCCTCCTGCAGCATCCAACCAGCGCATACACTTTGTAGGGAGCACCCCTGGCTTATGCCTCTCCACTGAAGCTGAAACACTCCTGACTAAAAATCTATTTGTCAATCAGGCAATACCAGAGATGGTTTAGGCAGAGAGGGAGCAGCATTAAACCAGCTTTGAGCATGGGTTTTGGTTCTGTGATGAAATTGCAGAGCGTAATCTGTGCTTCACTTTGCAGAAGTGCAGGATTCATGCACTGGGAGAATAATAAACTGCCCCTCAGGATGGATCTCTGGCTGATAGCTGGAATTTGAGGAAATCCTGTGAGTTTCTAATCTTAGGCTGCTTTTCCTGGGTAGTTTATTCCTTTAAATAGAAAGGATTAAATGAGATTGACTCCTACAATCCTTCTGCTCTGGACTAGTCTGTAATCTTTAGTTGCTAGCAATGGGCATGGGCACTGCATCACACGTCCTTTCTTCTTCTGCTGTGAAGGTAAAACAAGGCTTTGGTGGGCTCAGCTTTCCTCTTTTTTGTCCCACACAGCCTACTTTTGGAGGCAATTTCAGACACACTTGATGGGCTGTAGCAGACTCCAAGCTTTGTGAAACTGGACAGGCAGAGAGAAGTTACAAATGCCCCATGGGGGAAAGGCTTGAATATGAGCCTGACCCTTTATAAGACACTAGAGAATCCACATGACAGAAAACTTCTATGACCACAGTCTGTCCTGGGTTTGACTTGGTTATATCACGTGCCCAGAGCATCCCTCACTCAAAAAATAGTCCAAGAACATCTAAAACATAATGTGCTACTAAACCCATGGTGGAAGAAGAATGCTTCAGAGATGCTGTTGAAAGGATGGATATACAGGGGTAAATCTGGAGGCTTCACCTCCAGGTAAGACACTCTGGTGTTCCTAATTGGGTCATTAATGCAGAAGAGCATAATTAACAGAGTAATTTAAGTAGGCATGAAACCCAAAGGCAGAAAGCTCATTAAGTGGCTAGAAATCACCCTGATGAAAAAATCCCACCAGGCCACCTGGTGTTGGCAGCCCAGGTTTGGTGCTAAGTGGGTAATGTGGTAGTACCACCTGGGCACCTGACCCAGCTCCAGGCCTGCTCCCTCTGAGTAGAAGGAAAAGGATCCTGTTGTCTGCTGCTGCACATGTCTGTTCCTCTCTCAGGTTTCTCCTGGGCTGTTTGAAGCCTATCTGGGATGGGAAAGGAGGGAGTGGGTGGCAAGAGAGGGTCATGACGGAGAAGTAGGGTGATGGAGTAATTGATGAAGCTGATCCATGGACTCAGACCATGCACAGCCAACTGCCAGACCATTGCCCAAGACTAACAGAGCAGAAAAGCTGAATGTGATGTGAATGAGATTTATCCCTGTCTGTGGGAATACTCGAGACTGTGATCATCTATCTGAGATGTGGCACAGCTGGTCACACCGGGAAAGAAGATGTCCTTGAGGATGCAATCACTTCTGGGGTGAAGCACTGCATGGATGAGCAGTGCCCAGCCACTCTTCATTCCTGTCTTTTGCTAATGTTGCCTGTCTATGTGAGAAGTGTGGCAGACACCTGGATCACAACTGCTCAAAGACACCCTCATCACAGGATTTTTCAGGTGAAATATCTGGGATACTTTCTAGAGCTGATTTGTTCAGTCTGGAAGGGAATATCTTGTTCATCTGCTCTGACTCACGTGCAAAACAGGTCAGAGAGCATTGTCCACCACAACTTGCTATGGCATGAGGGTTATGTTTTTTAGAATGACCAGTTATATATCTGGATGATCATTTACATTGCAGATCTTCAGAACAGTCCACCCTATCCCTGGTGAGTGAATGCAAGTTTCTACATGATTTTCCAGTAGGATTTGCAGTAGCTGGTCACAGACTGACTTGAGAGCTTGGCAGCCATGCTGTTTGCTGCAGAAACCACTTATTTTTATCCTTGTATAGAATAATAATCTCCTGATGTCTGTTCTGAAATCTGTGGTTTGTGCAGCTGAACTCCCTAACTTTACAAGGTCTGTATCCTTCACAGACCCCAAAGCAAGACAGCAAACCTGGCTTTACTCATCCTCTTCCTCACCTCTGCAAATCCTTCTTCCTAAACTTATCCCTGGACCTTCTCCTCAGCAAGAAGAGCATGTCCAGGAGGGCAGGTCCCCCTGCATGCTGGCTGATGGGCGCTGGACAGCAACTCCCAGATCAGATTACTCTGTACATCCCTGTCCAGAAGTGTCCTTACACTGCCCCAGCTTGCCTTGGTTTCCCCACCCTGCTGATGTGTCTGCAATGCCCTGTGATGTGTCCTCAAGACAAGTGGAACATTTTCCTTGTCCCACCACCCTGTCTTGGAGTGCTTGGGAAGTCTGATGCTGCTGGGAGATTGAGATGAGTCAGCATTTGCATGTGCTGAGTCACTGCAAGAAGGTGCCAGAGAGGAGGAGGGAGATGCCCAGCCTCATTGAAGGGTGTAAATGTCCCAGGAAGATCTGTTTGAAAACAAATTCCTATTAATGAGACCCAGTGAGCTGTCAAGGAGACATCACCACCTTGTGGGGTTGTTTCTAGCAGGGACCAGAAGTGTCACTCCATAAGGAAAGGTTATTGTCTGGTCCTGCCTCTGAATCCTTCCAGCTGGCCCACAGCTCATCCATCATTCAGGAGGTGGGCCACATCCCTAACCCATGGCTGCCCTTGCAGTCTTGCCCTGAGACATGCCAATGGCTGCCTCTTGGTAGCTCAATCACAGCAAGTCTGGAGAAAAATGCCATCCAACATGCTATACTGGGAGGGACGCTGTGAAGGAATGACTGGCAAGTCCTAAAAGCAGGTCTTTGGGGATGTCTTTTGAGTATAACTAATTCCCAGTCTCTGTTCTGATGCAGTTTACATCATTGCTAGATTTTTTTTAGGTAAAGATGCTCCTGAGTACATGTGATGGCTTTAGGCATGGACTAGCTCAGGACTTGGCTCAAAGGGGCTTTATGATTTAAAGTTCAGAACTGCAGCACGGGCAGGTCCTCTGTGCTGGACATCCTTGCTGACACCCCCACAGAAACATGAATATCATTGATCCCTCAATGAACAGCACAGAATGCACCAGAGGATGCTTTAAAATATGCCCTCAGATCACTGTCTCTTGCCAAGCACTCGCTGGCAATAGGGATGCTCCTCACAGCCTTGGTTATTTTTTACCAAGCCCTTGATTTCTTCTCTCCTTTCTTTCAGCTAGAAAATGAGAAAAAAACCCTGAGTCCCTAAAATGATGGCAAGTTAGGAGAGACAGGGAGGGGGTCCTTTCTCTCCACAGGTATGGCAGGAGCTCATCCATACCATGTTAAAGCCAGATCCTCCTCCAGAAGGTCTTCCTCCCTTCATCCTGTCTAGGAATTAACCTATTTGTTTTCTCATATGTGGCTTCCCCTCTCTTCACCTGCTTCTCCTCCTTCAAAGCAGGCCACAGGCAAGCCATGGGCAGGCCACAGATGCATGACAGGGGTACAAACCCCAAAGAGATTTACATTGACTTTTTCGCTCTTGTTAAGGTTCAATACTCCTTTCAGGTTCCCTGTACTTGTTAAGTTCAGTAATAGAGTGAGACAGTCCTGGCTTTAGATTTTCCCCTCCGTTTCCAGACTGAATAGAATAAATTTCCAGGTCAAGAAGAGCTGGAAGAACCACCCCAGGAGTTTTTGGTCTCAGGGTCTTTGCTAGGGCCTGCCTTCAACATGAAATGAATTTTCTGTGCTTGCTCAGAGCAGAGGCCAAGCAGGGAGTGAGGCCAGAAACACAGGGGGGCATGTTGGAGTTTCTTTTTTTTCTTCACTTAACTCTGAAATAAAAATATATCTCAAGCTTGTTTTGGGATTAACAAGAAAAAAAATTATTCTTGATGGGAACCATCTGTGGCTGGGAGATGCTGGCTGCTCTCTGCTTTCCACCCAGCACGCGGACGTTATTATTTGGGGTGTGGCCCTTTCCCAAATGTTATTCCTCTCATCCCTATGCCGGTCAGAGGAATCTCAACTATTTAAGGAGGTTTTTCTCTCTGGATGGGCCCAGCAGTAAAAAGCAGCAGCAGCTCATTACCCCAATATAACATAATATTTGCTTTCCTCATTACACCAGTGCTGCCCAGCACAGCTTGCTGGTGGCTGCTGGTTTCCCTAGCATAATACTGGAAGTGTCTTTGTTGTAACCTTTCCACCCCAGACATTACCTCATGTTCAAAGCAAATAACTTGTGGCCTCTCCGACCTGTCCGGCAAACAAGGAGGGGAAATCTGCCCCAAGGAGCAGAGATGCCCTTGTCCTGCATCTTCTGTGCTGCTGAAAATGAGTGTACTCACAACAGTCCCACCATGATATAGAGGACCGCACTGACTGCTGGGTTGGCTGCTAACCCCACACGAGGCATGGGGTATTTGCCAGTGAAATGCAACCACTTTTGGGTTGGAGGATTTGCAATGAGAGGATAAAAAGGTTTGTTTACAGCACCAGAAATGCCAGAGAGCATTTGAAGCAGGAAAAAAGCCTCCTAGACCAAAAAGAGGAGGGGAAACTCAAAATCAAACCATCAGAAGAGAGGGCAGGGCTGGTCCCAGGGGGAAAGGAGGAGAAGCTGAATATGCTTCTCTGCTCTCACCATGCTTGAAGAAGATGAGGTGGCTGCCCATATGAGATGCCTCTTATTGGGATTGTCTCTTGGCAGGTGGATCAGGAAGCTGGATGTGACATGAGATGAACAGGTTCTCCACGCTGCTGGGATTGCAAGAGCCTCTCAGCAGCTACTGACCTGGGATCCACCCTCTGCTGAAGAGCAAGGTGCTGAGCTGATCTGGCTATGCATGGAATGGGACAAATTAAGCACTTTAGGGGCTTTTACAAACCTGAAAGACTTCTGCATAGGCTTTACTAGCTATGACATCTTCAGAGTGAGTCCAAACCATGCCTGGGAGATGGTTTGGACTCATTTGCACAAGCAGGATGTGCAGGTCTTGTCTACAGTGACCTCCTGCTTGTCCCTTGGGCACAACTTGCTGCACTGAGCATGAGAACCTCCAAATTATTTTAATCTATCAGGACTGAGTTAGCTCAGATCTCCTACATGGAGCTCAGCATGAACTGGTTGGAATGAAGGATGCTGCTCCCATATCACTACCTCCATCCCACTGGGACTGGCACAAAGCATCCCAGTGTCATGGTGCACTGGTGGATTTTGCAGTCCAGGGCATGAAGGCAAAATGCCTTCCACCTTTAAAGCTGGCAAAATACATCTGTAAGACACTGGATTGTCCCTGCAGTCAGGGGTGCAGCTTGTGCTGCCGTCCCAGGAATGTGGGTTCCTCTGACACTGCTTTGCCCAACCCTGTTCTGACCACGGGCCAGGAATAGTCATTGCTTCTCTCCCTGGCCAGGCAGCCAGCCCTACCCATCCTGCCTGTCTCACACCCCTAGGGATTTGTATGACCATTGCTGAGACTCCTATGTTTTTCATCCTGCCCCGGCATTGCAGGACCCCAGGGACAAGGAGACCTTACAGCTAAGTGCTGTCTCAGCCCTGGACCAACCAGTGCTCCCAGTTCAATGGGTGTGTTTTCCTTCTGGTGACCATGATGAAGAAGCAGGAGTTCTGCCTGCATAGATTGGGTTGCAGAAGTGAAATCCTTGCTGTGTCCAGGTCCCTTGCCTCCTCCTGTTATTTCACACCAGGCTTTGATTTCATCTAGGAGATCACAGACACTGCCTAAGGACTGTGGGCTTGAACGCAAATATAAACTTGTGTAGGTATAAGAGAGTCACATGAGTGATGGAAATGGAGCAGCGAGGCTTCAGGAAGAACTGTGTGCTCTCAGCTCTTAACAAGGAGCTGGAAATCTCCTGGGAAAATTCTTCATAGAGGATCTGGGGTCAGAGATCTTTTGCTGCTCCAGGAAAGGACAGGCAGCACAGACAATTCTGCCCTTTGACTCCTGGCTACTGGTGGGGGAGAAGCTGGACATGAACCAGCAACATGCACTCACAGCCCAGAAGCCAATGGCATCCTGGGCTGCATCCAGAGCAGCATGGGCAGCAGGTTGAGGGAGGGGATTCTGCCCCTCTGCTCTGCTCTGGTGAAACCCCCCCTGTAGTGCTGGGTCCAGCTCTGGAGTCCTCAGCACAGGAGAGACAGGGACCTGTTGGAGCGGGGCCAGAGGAGGCCACAGCAATGCTGGGAGGGCTGGTACCCCTCTGCTGGGAGGTCAGGCTGAGAGATTTGGGGTTGTTCAGCATGGAGAAGGCTCCAGGGAGACCTTGCATCCTTCCAGCACTTAAAGGAGCTTGTCAGAAAGATGGGGACAGACTTTTAGCAGGGCCTGTAGAGACCAGCCAAGGGTGAATGCTTTAAACTAAAGGAGGGAGATTTAGACTACACAGAAGGAAGAATTTTACACTGAGGATGGTGAGACCCTGGCCCAGGTTTCCCAGAGAGGTGGTTGATGCCCCATCTGTGGAAACATTCCAGGGGAGGTTGGCTGGGGCTCTTAGCAACCTGCTCTAGTTGCAGATGTCCCTGCTCCCTGCAGGAGGCTTGGACTAGATGACCTTGAAAGGTCCCTTCCAACCCAAACCATTCTGTAATTCTATGATTCTATGTTTTTAAGGTACTCATTCTCCCTATATGCATGTATCCTCCTGGGTGGCTGCACACATCTTGCTCACTCTTACTCCTGAGTCACCACTTGTCTGGTTCCCATCACACAAGCTCTGAGTCCTCTTTGGCTCACACAGGAACCGAAGGTCAGCTCTGAAGCTATACTCAAACTAGTTTGGCAAGATGAGGGGTGACCCTCTCCATCCGTTCCTGCATTTATCCTTTCTACATTAAATGATTAACTGGCTTTATGGTTAACACTCTTTGCAGTAGGTTGTAACACTCTGCACCAGAAGAGGAGATTGGTCTTCCTTTTCTGGTGGGGTTTTCTGAGGGGATGTTGAAGGTTTCAACTGCACCCAACCTTCAGGCAACATCAGCTCTGACTCTGACCATTCCACTCTGGTTAAAATCCTCTCCGTAAGGCCAGGCCACACAAATGCTGGCTAGCACAGGTGGTGTTCTGCAAGAAGGACTCATCTTTCTTTTTATATTAAGACTCTGATTGGCCAAATATGCCCCAAAATACCAATCTAACTTTAGTAGAGTATGTTTGTGCATAGTTACTGATGCTTCTACAGCTGAACTCCAATGAACCTCACTTATGCTGTATTTCACCCATCAAAAAGCAATTTACAGATTAAATTTATATAAATCACTAGGACAGCATCAGGTATAAGCACATTATATTGCAACAGGAAGAAAATATGTTGCTTCTGTATTAGAAATGGGCTAAGTGGATTCATGTAACATTTTTCAGACAATGAGGTTTTGAAATCTGGGGGTTTAATTTTGGCATTGTTTGTGCAAACACACCCCATCAGGGACAGATTTAGCCAGAAGGCTGTGATGGGTCTTTCATCCCAGCCTCCAGATAAAGCCCCTGTTATGGGGGTCACCGAACAGAGACTTTCAAACCTTGTGTCTCTGTCCGAGAAAACTCTGGGATGGAGATAATCAGAAAACCGATGTTCCCCTTTGCCTTGATGAATAAGAGAGGCTTTGTTCAGGGAGAGAGGTCAGGTCTGTGGCAGAGCTGCTTGCAAGAGATTTTATTTCAGTTACCTGCAAAGAAGCTATGAGAAGAATGTGGAAGGTTCCTCTCAGTCTAGAGAAATGAAGAGATATCACTGAAAGGTGGTGTTTAATATTAACTGGGCCAGTGCACATCTATGAAAGGTTTGATTGTGTGCCTATCTCTGTTTACCTATAAACATCACCTCCAAAGTCATATTAATGTGTCTCAAGCCTTGCACAGGCTGGAGCAGGTGAAAGTCCTCCTGGAGGGAGCTGTATCAATGATCATTTTTGTCAATAGATTTCTGTGTTGGCACCAGCAATGTGAGGCATGAGCCCAGACGTTCCTATGCTTGGTGATGTGCTGATGCAGAACAAAGGCATCATCAAAAAGCCTCTGATTAATGTTTCACTTAAGAGAAAAGAAGGGGCGGGCAGGCAGGGAGCAGAAGGAAACAATGCAGCCCTGTTAGCATGGGGAAGCCGGAGAGCAGCTCCTGGGAGGATGCTGGCATTTGCTTTCCAAGATGGATGTGATGAGAACTCCTCCAGAAAAACCCACCATGATTATGATGAAAGCAAGTTTTGGCCTTCATACTCATCCTCTCTGATTTTTCAGGCTAGATGGTACCAGAAGCATTTTTGGTAAAGCTCCTCACAAGGACAGGAAAATATTGCTTCACACCATGACAGATACATTTATTTCCTTGTTGTTTCAGCCACATTTGTTTATTAAGTGGTCCACATTTAGGATCTAGGAAATGCTGTTAAACACAGTCATTTTGACTCATCAGTTCAGAGATGGCTTTACCTATGTGCCCTGTAGCTCTCACGATATATCTAAACACAGTCTGGCAGTAGGTGGAGAGATGTTTTCACCTACAGATAAATACACATTTCAAAAAAGGAGTCACAGGCTTGAAATTGTCTTGTTTGCCACCACTTACATATTCAGGACTGGATTTTCCTCCCTTAAGCTATCTTCATTCAGGGAATAGGCAGATAATGAGGAGGAAGATGGTTTAATGGCTTTAAAAAAAGGAAAAAAAAGAATTCTTGGTGGTGCTTATATGTCCCCTTCCAGGAGGCAAAGAGCTTCAACGTGAACTTAATTAATCTCTTTTCATATATGATGTGGTGTACAACCATCTCAGAGTGGTCTGGCTGTGTTCTCCTGACCCTTCAGCACTGAGGGTGGAGTAGCAGGACCAAAGACCTGTCGCATCTGTACACATCATCTGTGTGATGCTGGTTTGTATGGCTAGAGGGGAGAAAAGGAGATGAAAACTCCTTGGTACCAAGAAGATTATCTGATGGGTCTCGGGAATGCCATGCATTACATCTTAACAACCAGTGCTGTTGTCCAGGTCAGTGTGCTCAATCACTTTGGTTTTCTGCCCACTAGAGAAGAAATCTCCCTCCTTCAGACATCTTTATGTGAACACCAGATGTACTCTTTCTGCTAACAATGTGTGCCTGTAGTCAACAGTCACATGTTTCGTGAGCAGGGCCAGCTGCAGACCATAGGCAGATGGGGAGTGAGACGTCTGGTCTAACTCCCTGCCCTTCATCTGGGCTGGAAGGGAAGCCACTAGTCAAGACTTACATCCAGATATTTATTTTACTACTCCACTAATTGAACACAACTATGAATGTCTCCAGCACTTGCAGACTATTGGTAATGAAGGCCGATGTGTGAGGCAATATGGGATTTTGTACTAATTCATGCCTATTTTTTTTCCCCTGTCATAGGCCTGTATTTATCCTAAGCTTCATACTGAGAGCAGGAGCTGAGGGTTATATATGGATTCATAACTTCCAATTGTGTATCTAAGGTAGGAAAACATTCCATTAAATAAAAGGTCAAAAGCTTGAGATACAGGACTGAGACTTGCTACCAACTCAGCTGTGAGTACCCCATGTGGCAATGGCTGTCCTTGCCATGTCTTCACAAGATCGTGTGCCACTTCTCACCTCACCTCCACCCAGGAGGCTATGGATAGACTCACGTTTCTCTAACCAAGCCCTCTGAAGGGCTGTGGTGCCAGTCCAGGGACTGTTTGCATAAGACTGCTGCTGTAAGGCAATGTCCTTTAGGGCTTCAGATGGCACAGGTTGCTTGCTCTTCATTCTGAGAAACCTTGATGGAAACAGACAGCCCTCACCTTGCCATTGAACCAGCATTACCCTCAACACTCCTTCTGGCTCCTCCAGATCTTTTCATCTTTAGACAACCAACCTTTCTCCCTCCTCCATCCTTATGTTGCCTCTTTGTCCATCTGAAGACAGTTGATGCTGCCTGCAAACCACTGGTCAGACCTTGCCAGC
This sequence comes from Megaceryle maxima, assembly GCA_024605025.1. Taxonomy (NCBI): domain Eukaryota; kingdom Metazoa; phylum Chordata; class Aves; order Coraciiformes; family Cerylidae; genus Megaceryle; species Megaceryle maxima. The sequence continues at coordinate 17,472 of JANHGN010009837.1, forward strand.
TTTATCTTTACTCTCTTCTAAGTTTACAGAGTCACTCGCTGGGAAAGTTCATACTTTGCTCCCGAGGAATTGATTTGGATGTGATCAAAAGCTGGTTAATCTTTGCCCAGGTGTACTCCACTTGCCTGTTTAAGGGCTTGACTGCTTCTGTCAGATATGAAAGAAAAGAAAATACCTTGTGTGACTCACCTGGCAATACACCTTATGTCACATTATTTATTTAGGTAAAACAGCCTATATTCAAATGCAATTGCTGCAGCAGAGAAGCACCTAGCTTGTAATAAAGACATCAAATAGAGAGACTTCTGCTGTTTATCATTTTCCCCGGTAATTTCTCCTAACAGCTAAAAAAAATGCTTGTTTGTCTTCACAATTGACTTAGTTCTTGACTTCCAGCCGCTTAGTCTACGTGAAGATGTGCTCAGGGCTAATTTTGCACTGATGACATGCCACAAAGTATTTTATTCTGACAGTGGGGAAGGGACATAGGGCGCTGACTGTAATTCTCTCTTCCAGACTGTGCCAGGGTAAAATTAGTCCTTTTATTTTTTCCCCTCATGACTGTTTGGACCATTGATATGGTCACAGTTTCTCCCCCATGCTGGAAGACTTCAGTGCAGTGATGATAGGAGTCTGAATGTGGCTGGGACCTAATCTACCTGCAGCGATAATCCACGCCAGTGGCTTTCCTCCTATTTAAGAACATTCATTTTACCTCCTGAAAGGGTTGCAGGGCTGCTGGTTGACCTACCACAGAGCAGTTAAACACAGCTAATGTGCAAACAGGCAAGTGTTTCCTGATTTAGTGGACAAAAAATACATTCATCTCTAGTTGCTGGGTAACATCAAACATTCACATATTGGCCCTCAAGGAAATGTTTGGGGCTCACAGGCCCACCACCAACCACTGCTGCTGCAGGAATGGAAGTCTTGCGTGGGCTTGTTGGGTTAGACTGAAGAGAAAAAACAAAGTGAATGAGAGGATGAAATACAGAGAAGGCAACAACAAAACAGCTCTGCAAGTTCCCCCTCTAAATGTTGTTATGGTAAAATAATTGTGCCTAAGCGGATGGTTGTAATCAACGCCCTCCTTACACTTATTAGAGACACAAAGGCCTCAGAGAAAGAATTAGGAAAAAGCACCTTAATGAAAATATTTGCAGCACAAACACAGGAAAGCACAGCTCTCCCTCCTGTTTGCCCTGCATTCCCCGACTGTTTGCATGGGCAAAACAATAGAGTGTCCCTTACCACATTTCCTTCCCCTTGCCCAGGGCTGGTTGGATGCTGTGGGTGACTGGGCAGCCGTGACAAGGATTTAACTCCAGCTGGCTTCACTGCCATGCACAGGGAGGCAGACAGACAGATGTACGCATCCTGGCTTGCTTCCTGACAGACATCTTCTTGATGCATTTTAACGTGCTGTTTCATGCTTCATTTTCTTCTTTTGCAAAAGGTTGATGGTTCCAATCTAAGTGTTGTGGTCAACACACTGGAGAGAAGGGATGCTTTCCAGAGGGACTGTACAAATTTGAGAAGTGGACCACATGAAACTCATGACATTCAACAAGGCCAAGTGCAACATCCTGCACGAGTCAGGGCAAACTCCAGTATCAACCCAGGCTGGAGGATGAAGGGATGGAGAACAGACCTGTGAAGAAGGACTTGGGGGTTCTGGTGGATGAAAAAAAAGCTGGACAAGAGCCAGCAACGTGCACTCACAGTCCAGAAGCCAATGGCAGTCTGGGCTGCATCCAGAGCAGCGTGGGCAGCAGATCAAGGGAGGGGATTCTGCCCCTCTGCTCTGCTCCGGGGAGACCCCCCTGCAGTGCTGGGTCCAGCTCTGGAGTCCTCAGCACAGGAGAGACAGGGACCTGTTGGAGCAAGTCCAGAGGAGGCCACAACAGTGATATGAGGGCTGGAATCCCTCTGCTGTGATGCCAGGATGAGAGAGTTGGGCTTGTTTAGCCTGGAGAAGAGAAGGCTCCAGGAAGACCTTGTGGCCTTTCAGTGCTTAAAGGAGTCTATCAGAAAGATGGAGACAGACTTTATAACAAGTCCTGTTTTGACAGTACAAGGGGTGATGGTTTTAAACTAAAAGAGGGGAGATTTAGACAAGGTAGAAGGAATGAGGGTGGTGAGACCCTGGCCCAGGTTGCCCACAGTGGTGGTTAATGCCCCATCCCTGAAAACATACCAGGTGAGTTTGGCTGGGGCTCTGAGCAACCTGCTCTAGTTGCAGATGTCCCTGCTCTCTGCAGGGGGATTGGACTAGAAGACCTTGAAAGGTCCTTCCTAACTGAACCATTCTATGATTCTACTATTCTGTCAAAATGGAGATAGTATTACAAATCTCCGAGCCTTGGTACATGCCCTCCATCCTGTAACTGGTGCCAGATGTGGCATCTGTCAATTAATCAGATGTTCCTTGCTCTTCCCAAAAAAGCCAGCCATGGAGGAATCTGCTGCACCTTCACCAAAGCATGTCTTGTTTCCCAAACCTTCCTGTGGTTACCTTCACACCCCTGAGCACAGCAGCAAATGAAAAAAATCAACAACATCGAAAAAGCTCTGGCATATCAGGGAAGAACAAGATGTCCTGTGACACCAAAATAGATCTGCAGCTGGAGCATCAGACAGGCTCAGACAAGTGTTTCTCCAGCAAAGAGTTCCCTCCGGTGAGACTTGAAGGAGGAAAAGTGATTTTCCTCTACCTACAGAGGGGATGAAACCCCACTTTTTCTTGGAGGAGTGTGATGCTGTAGTTCAGGACTCTTCACCTCCTTCCCTCTGTTGCCACTCCTGCAGGAAACTGCATCGTCTCCTTTGTTGTCCTGTCCCCAGTCCCAAAATACCAAACTGCTGTCTCCTCTAAGACTTTGCACTTCTGCATCGCCAGGTCTCCAGTCTGATATTTCCCTGCCAGAAAACAAAAATTTCCCTTCTGGACCAATTTTTCCCTTCCATAAGGATATAATGAAATGCTTTCAGGATGTGGTGTGACATCTGTCTATGCCCGAAACTTGCTCCTGGTTTAAAGCATCAGCACTGAGACAGGTCCTAATGGAGCAGCTTAAAAAGTGCTCACATGATGCTGGTGTTATGGGGGTCCAAAGGGCTTCAGTGAGAGTTTTATAGGTGCATTGATTTGAAATGAATGTGGCTGGGAAGATACAGTGAGGAATGAGCACAGCAGAAATCCTAGCCAAAAGGAGATGCTCAAAATAGCTTTGAGCATTCAAAGCTCTAAGCATGGGATAAGGAACTTCTAAAGCCGAAAACAACTTTCCCAGTCCAAAATTGCATCCATTTTCCTATAAACTGTCTCAAAATTCATATGAAATTTCCTTCAGATGGCCTCTCTGTGACTTTTTTTTGACATTGCATGACCTTTAGCAGCCCAAGTGCTGTTAACATGGTGGGAAAGATGGTCTTTCTGCTTTTCATTCCTTTCTTCACAGCTGCTTGGAGGTGGTTTGAAAACGAAACCTTCCCCAGCCCAGCATCCCTGGTGGAAGCCTGTGTCAGGTTCAACTGGCCAAGTCAAAGAAATATTCTGAAAATGTGCAAACTCCAATTCTTTTTGGAGGCATTTTGCTCAGCAAATGGATGCTAAGAAGCAAATTACTGGCTGATGTTAGGAGCAGCTGAAGTGTTTCTGGAACCTCATGAGTTAGAAGAATATTTTCTCCCTGTGCCAGAAGAAAATATTTTTCCCTTGATCTTGCAAATGTCTGAACTCCTTCTCCTGAAATTAAAAGGAGACATCCCTAGGCACACACCCAACCAAGCATGTAAATTTTCATCCCCAGTGTTTCTAGTCTGGCAAAGTCGCAAGGACCTGTGGTCACGACTTTATGTGCCTTGAAATACCTGCATCTGTCCCACACTCCCCCTGCACATCCACACTGGAGCTTGTGGGAAAACACATCCTAAAGCTTTGCAATGGACCCAGCAACAAGGCAGCAAATAAAAATGCTCCCACGGGATATATTTTCATCAGGATTTAAGATAATCACAGCTCTGAGAGACTTCTGATTTTGAAATGCCTGCTGTCAGCAGTACTGTAAGAAAAAGCATTTGGCAAACAGCTACCAGAACTGCTGCCTGCAGTCCTGCCTGTAATGCTGCCTTTAAAAAAATCCTGTCTCTTCTGCTGGGGCTGGGGATCGTCACTTTGGATCAGACTTTATATTTTGAATTTTTGCCTCCAGTATTTTCCTGCAGGCAAAGTTTTCCTGATGGTGGGTGCAGCTTTTTGGGTTATTTCTACATCTCTTAGGAAAAGAGAGACCATTGGCTTTGCATGTCTTGGTAAAGATGAGCCTGGTATCTGTCTTGTATTTGCTTGTTATTTTGACAGCACATCTCCCTTTGCACCATTTGGCCCATGCACTCTTCCAGGGATGGATCCAAGCAGTGGAAAAGGGACAGTTTGCAGAAAGAAAGGGATCAGTTGCTGTCAGATGAGTATTTTGCCACCTTGGATCAAGAAGGGAAAAAAAATCACACTAAGGGTACAGTTCAGTTTTGTTCACACTGCTGGGTAGACCTGGATGTCCTTCTTTCCCTGATTCACCTGTGCTGTTGCAACATGCAGAAAACAAGTCCTGAGCATGGTGCAGACACATCAAAGCACTGATCCTATGAGGACAGGCTGAGAGACTTGAGGTTTTACAGTCAGGAGAAGAGAAGGCTCCAGGGAGACCTTAAGACCATTCAGTACTTAAATGGGGGGGATATAAGAAAGATAGGGAAAGACTTTTAGCAGGGTCTGGTGTGACAGAACAAGGGGTGATGGTTTTAAACTAAAGAAGGGGAGATTTAGATTAGATATTAGGAAGAAACTCTTTAATGTGAGGGTGATGAGACACCGGAAGAAGTTGCCCAGAGGTTGTGGATACCCCATTGCTGAAAATGTTGAAGTACAGGCTGGATGGGGCTTTGATCAGCCTAAACTCGTGGAAGGCATCCCTGCCTATGGCAGGGGGGCTGGAACTAGATGATCCTTAAGTTCCCTTCCAAGCCAAACTAGTCATGATTCTGTGAGTCGATGATCCTTTTCCCAAACTACTACAACTTGAAGATCTTGTGCCAGGAAGCCCATAGCATGTAGATGAGGTCCAGGTGATGCATCCATGATACACCTACATGCTTGGGAGATCAGGATCTAAAATAAGACTGAGTGCAGATGATGAAAGTGGATGTAAAAATAAATGATACGTGAGTTGGGAAGGGAACATTTACAGAAGAAGGACAAATCTGGAGGCTGCAAAGCCCAAACCTCTACCTGACCCTTTTCACGCTCCTCCATCCATCCAGGTGGAAACACCCTGCTGCACAAAATGTCCTTCCTAGAAGGCTTTCAAATATGATTGCCCTTGATATAAATACCTGAGAAACAGAAATATGAATGATGTATTTTCCATCATGACCAGTCTGGTCCCTGCTGCCACTCAGGAGTTTACTGGTGCCCAGTTAACTGCAGCTTGGAGCATATAGACCCATATTTCGCTCTAACTCGAGGAGGTTTTCAATGTTAGCTTTTTATTTTATCTGCACCTCGCATGCATGCACGTGTCTGTATGTACATGTTGCTCCCTGGAGTGGATGATTTCCAGACATCCTGGTTCAGGAGAGGACATTGGAGGTGGATGAAGGCCAAGGAGAGGTGCTGTTCAATGAAGCTGAGCATTCGTGACTGTTTCAGGGCTCAGCGTTTCCAAATCCTGTGTCATAGTGTCACACATCCCACAGTTTTCCCAGCCCCTTGGAGCTCCCAGGGATGAGATTTGTGGGGGGAGAAATGTTCTTGCCTTGGCAGGGGTGCCCCCAACCTTTCCCTTGGCAGGGAACACCCTCCCCCAACCTGCCACCTTGGGCCACCCCACCACTGAGAGGTTTGCTCGCAGCCTGGCGCTTCCCCGAAGGAACACCCCAAAATGAGGAGCTACAAGCCTTTGGATGCAGCCTGTCTCCTCTTCTTCCTCCTCCTCCTGCCGCTGCCTCTGCCGCTGTCCGGGGCGGAGCCGCCCGTCCCAGCCTCCGCCCCGCTCCCGGGAGCGGGCGGCGGAGCCCAGACGAGCCGTGCCGGGCTGCGGGGACGGGGACACGGTGGTGCCACCTCTGCCTCTCCGTCCCTCCCTGCCTTTCCCTGCCCCATCTCACCCTCTGACAGGGTGCCGGGGGAACCATCGTTCGGCGGGGGCTGGGTCCCCCCCTCCCTCGGGGTTTCGCGACCTGGAGGATTTCCCAGCGGCAGCAGGTAAACGGTTAGACTGGCTGGACTGGGAGGAAGGGGGTGGATTTTTGCATCCACCCCCTTCTTCCGCCTGCCCGGCGAGGGGAGTGCAGGGTGCTCTCCGGGATGGGGGGGTGGGGTGGTGGGTCTTGGGAGCGTGATACATATGCCGGTTTTTATCCCAAAAAGGTGCTCCATTGTCCAAAAAGGTGTTTCTTTTCCCAAACGGTGTTTCTTTTCCCTCTGTGTTCCCCAAAACGGTGTGTGCCCCCTGCACACGTCCTCCTTCATGGGTAGCTTACCTGTCCAGGAGCATCCTAGGCAAAGTTGGGATATGATAAGGTGTTACCATGTGGTGGGCAACATGGGTGGGCACCCACCTGGGGAGAGGTCCCAGGGTACCCCCTCAGGTCTCCAGGACCCCCCTCCCAAAGTTGCCAAGGTGTAGATCTGGCCACCCCCTTTTCTCCTTTAGGCCCTACTTGTTTTACAGGTAATGCTTCATTTTTATATACTGTGCTCAAAATAATGGCATCTGCAGTGTCCCTCTGCCCCAAGGCTTTACACCGGGGTTGTCCGGTGCTGTAAAATCCTGAGGCAGCAAATTCCCAAGAGGGATTTATTGCTGCTTGCCTGACTGGAAGAGCACCCTGTGTCCACCCAGCACTAAGCCTTCCTAGCATCTTCTGAGGATGCGATAGGGGTGTCCTGGATGACTCCTGGGGACTTCCCCCCAGAGTAAAACCCCATGTTAGAGACCCCAAATTTTTTGCCAGCACTGAGCAGAGAGAATGAAAAAGAGTGAACATAAAGGGTATTACTTTTGTCTTGATGCTGAACAAAGCTTGAAAAAGGGAGTAATTCAGGAAGAAGGGAAAAAATAATCTCATTGCTGCTTTATTAAAGCTCTCTCCCAAGTCCTGTATATTCACCACCTAGAAAACTGGGCGTTGAGGAGTTGCAGTCGAAATGTGAGCCTTCCTCTGGAAAAGGTCTGTTGTAGCAATTCCTGATGTTGAAGCTGTGAAATTTCACCCCTGGCGAGATGGAAATGGGGATTCTTCAGCCAGAAAAAAACCAGCTTTGTCAAACTTGCCATGCTTTGATTTTTTTCAGGGTGGGTCTGTACAGCCACTATTAGTAGTTGTAATCGTGTTGGCTTAAGGGTTATTTTGGGGCTGGAAAGGGATTATGGAGAGATGATCAGAATAGTCATGACCATGCTGCTTGTGAAATTAAAAAAAAAAATATTGAATTATGGTTCTTTTTACTGGCTCTTTGTCCCTGTATGAAGGAAAATGAGTGCTTGTTCAGTAAGCCCATACAGGTTTTTCTGTTAGAAAGTTACTCTGTGCATGGAGAACGTTAAGACTGACTATGCTGTTCAGATGCTGCATTCTCCTCAGAGTGCTCCCAGCTGCCAGGAAATTTAGGCTGTTGCTTATTAGTGAGCAAAAGTTAGACCAGTGGTTATTCTTAAAGAGTTGTTTTTTTTCTGGGGTTGGATCACACAGTGATGCGGGATAAATGCCTCCTTACCTTCTTTCCCTCTTATAAATTGCTAGGTTGCACTTGGCAGGTGTGGCTGGGGAAAAGTTGAAGTAAATGGATTTCCTGCCTTGCATTTTGTCTGGCATGTCTATATTCACCAGTCATCAGATTGCTCTGGAAAGTGGTCCATTAATACATTATACAGCCTTTATCCACCTGAGGAGTGATGCATCTTAAGTCCTTAAAGCCTGCTATTTTAACACATTTTCCTCCATAAAGACTTGAAGCATCTCCATGCTGATATTCCAGAAATATTTAGTTGCGGAATACTTTGCTGTGATTTAGAAGGTGCTTCTTCAGCGGCAAACACAAGCCCTGCTTTGAGACAGGGTTAATTTTAGAGTGGGTGTCTCTGTCAAGCTGTACTTTTCCTATTAAATAAGCATGTTCTGCACGTTACGCTCTTCCCTGCAGTGAATTCTGCACTCAAAGGCGAAACATGACTGATATTTGTCTTGTGTGTTGACAACGAACAGCCCAAAGAAAATGACTTCTGGTTGGATCAATTTATTTGGTGGTGTGTTGTAGATTCAGAAACCACTGTCTTGGAATTTATAATAAAGGGTTTAGTTTTCACAAGGCAACAAATTGCTCTTATGAACCAGAAACATTATAATGAGATATTGAACCAGCTGCATGGGCCAGGGACTATTTGTTGTACTTTTATCCATACACTGTCATGCATATTTGATCACAGGAAGCTACATTAAAATTTCTGCGGTGTTTCACACTGCTCAATGCCAAAATCAGTGTATTTAGACTTTTGTTGCTTGACTTTTTTAAAATGCATGGGTTGTGGTAACTCACAGTTGCAGATGGTGCCACTGGTTGAGGTCAAGATGCTTGCAGCAGGTGGCTCATTCACCCTGTTGTTTGCTTAGAGACACTTTGATGCTCACAGGTGGTGGAAGTTACATCTGGGTCCTCTTTTAACAGACATACCTAGGAGGAATATTGTCCTTTAACTTGCTCTGTGAGTCTTCCCAGGGGTGGAGTTAAAAGGCTATGGTTATGCCTTTGAAATACTTATGGCATTGCTGCCCTACAGCTACAGGGCTGTGTGTGAAAGTGTGGTTATTGCTGATCTTAAGTGCTAGGCTAGATGTGGATGGACAGTTAAGGCTCCTCTTGAGAGCAGCTTTCCTACAGACATAGGGTGTAGGAACATGCTTGCACTGGAGGCTGTAATGGTGGTTTGAAACACCTTTTTCTTGAGAAAATGCAGCCAGAGGGTCTGTGCTCCCATCCAAAAGCCTCTTAAGAAGATGCTTTGCACCTTCTTGCTGATATTGAGATGATGTGATGGGATCCACCTGGATGTGGGTATAAAGAAGCTTCATTAGGCTGCAGCAACTGTTAATCCTGCTTTGAGGAGACTGAATAGTGGGGGATAGAAGTGTCTTTGTTAGTTTGCCCTTGTGCAGAAAAATAGGTGGTGTAAGGAGGCTGTAGTTGCTTTGGGCTTTGTTGGTGCCAACTGCAGCTGTTGTGAGGTGAGTGGTGTCTTTTGGCTTCTCTCCTTGTAACAGGGTGTTTGCTCAGAGCTATTTCTACCCATAATCTTTGTACTGAGGTAGATGGGTGTGAAGCTGAGCAGTTCCTTCTGCTCAGGAGAGGGCAGTGTCACACCAACGAGCTGCTTCCTTAACCATGTGAACATATGCGTGGAGGTGATAACCTTTGCCCATCTAGGAGTCTAGGAAGGTTTTGGAGGGGTACAATATCTAGTGTGTGTGTGGGACCCAGACACCTCCTTTCCTTCTCTCTTCCTCTCTAAGCAAGCCATTCCCCTTCCAGCTCTTGCTCTGTGCCCCTGAGTATGCTGTTGGTTTTTAACAGGCCTTTGTAGGAATCTTCTATGCATGATGCTGGGAAAAGGGATTTAAAAGACTGTTTATAGCAGTTGCTTTTGCCTGCCAGCCCCTCTATAAACAGTGATTAGATACAGCTACTTTAATGCATGTCTTGACTTTCCAAAAAAAAAAAAAAAAAGCGCTCTATGCTGGTGTTTGGCTTTGCTTCTTTTTCCTCTTTAGTTAACTGTTGTGTTCTCCCCACTTCTTCCAAAAATACCCACAGATACTGGCAGGACAACTGCCTGAATAGTTGGTTAAATAGCCCGTTACTGCTCAATAACTGGAAAAAAAGTGCCTCATTTTTATATGTAATTAAATATTTGTATAAGGTTTCTGCCAAGGAGTGGTTTCAAGGTACAGAGTGTTCCCCCTGAAGGGTATTCAAACAAGGACCTTCTTGGGTGGCAACTGGAAAATTTTCTGCACTTGTGTCTATCTCAATGCATTGTGTGTTTTCACATACTGAATCCATTACATGTTGTGATTGAGCTCGGTCTCTTTTGTCTGCCTGGTCTTTGGCAGCATCAGCTTTATGAAAAATGTTTCTCTTGTGAATATTTTTTGTACTTTTATGTGTGTGAGTCCAGGTATTGGTTAAGTGCACTGGTATTTTCTGTTCCTGCTGGATTAAAGGTGGCATGGGGTTAGGAGGGAAGCAAACAGCACCTTGCTTGGTGTGATGACCAGATTTGTGTATCAGCTCCATCACCGGCCTCCCACATCTATTCAGAGTCCTGCTGGCAGCTAATCTCTTCCTTGGAAATAGTTTGTATTGGTTTTAACGTAATTCCTTAGTCATGACAAAATTGAATCCTCCTGCTCACTAACCACTGCGTCCTCCACATTGTCGGCTGCTTGAGAGCTGGGCTTTCTGTGAGGCTTTTCTTGGTGCTTGAGGGACGAGGCTGCTGGATCCTGGAGGGCTTGGAGGTGATGGACTGTAAGTTTATGCTGTTCTTGTCTGGGAATGCTCAAAAGGATGTGTTTCACTTTCAGATTTACCATGTGGCACTGTGCTAAAGCAGCTTTTATCTTTCACTTTTCACTTTAAAGTAGGCTTGCCTTTTATTTTTTTATTTTTCTTAAAACTCTCTTTAGACTCTGGTGTAACTTGTACAATCTATTTTGCAAATGTCTGGTCCCTGCATTTTGCTTCCCTTCCCCCTCCTTGGTGAGCTGAAAGGAAACTTCTCCCTCCCCCAGCCTGAGGTTAGATGCACAGTGCAAAAATAATTCTGGTTGTCCTCTGTTTTCAGCTGTGCTGACTTCCAGGCTCACATTTGCACAGGTTGCTCAGGGAAAGCATCTTGCATCTGACTTAAATAGCACAAGGTGAAGACCAGTTTCCTTTAATAGGTATTTTGTGCATTGCATTTAAAAAAGATGTAATGGTCATTGAAGGGTACAGCCAGTCCAAGCATTCTTCTGAGCCGCTCTAATAGATTATATCTTGGGCCACTTACCTTGTATTGATGAAGCTCTTGAATTGACAGTCACCTAATCATGAATCATATTGCCCAAGTCTAAAATCAAGTCAATGGTCCTGTTGCTTCCTGCAGAATTGCAGCAAAAGTAATAAAATGTATTAAATTTTCAGACTTGGAGCTGGCTACAGCCCTGTGGCTAGCAGCTGGGGCTGGGTACCTAAAGGTCATGAGGTGGTGAGGTGATGCACTGAATGCTCTGTGAGATTGTTGGGAAGCAGGTCTAATCCTGAAGCAAGTTGCTTAAGAGCTTGGAGAGGATTTGAGTCTTGTGTCTAGGCTCCCTGTCCTGCTAAATTTCCTAGGACCTTGCCACAAGGGCAGGAACCTGCTGTTAAGGGGCAGGCTTGGCCCTTCCAAGGTGCTTCTTGTGTGTGATTCCATCTGAAACCCATGTACTGACTGCAGAGCTCTTCTCTGAATGAAACCTTGGAGGGTGGTGGTAAAACTGGGATGCATTCAGGTTGCCTTGCTGTGCCCAGTGCTTTTCCATCATGCTGCCAAGGGGCAAGGTGAAGCTGCAGGCTTCTTGGGTCATGCTAACTGGAGGTACTACTGGTGCCCAAACCCTGTCTCTGAGATGGAGAGAGGGCTTAGGCTTGTTGACAGGCATCTACCACAGTGGTGAAGTCAATCTGTGATATTTAGGTGGCTTTTGTGGTGTGTGGGGGTTTTGGGGTTTAGGGATTTTTAATTTTTTGCCAGGAGGTAATTAATTCTTTCTTTAGGATTAAAATATTTCCTGTGTGTTGCAACTGTTGATGTAGGAAGGAGTCATCCAACCCTTTTATTTTTCTTGGGGGCAAAAAAGGATTTTTGGAGAAGTTAAGAAGTGTATGTTTGAAACCAGTGTGTATCTTTCTTACTCAACTACTTTCTTGTATGCAGAAGCCCCATAAAGAAATTTAAAGGCTGTCAAGTTGGTGATGTTTTGTAGGCAGTTGCCTGATACAGCAGTGATTATGTTTGCAGGTATTGTGGGAATTTAGGTGTCAATCTACCTACTAATTATTCATGGATCTTGCTGAGGATACTTTAAACTGTTAGTCAAATCTACTACAGTTTGAAATCCAGCAAATAAAGCAGTGCTTGTGTCCTGGTCTGGGTGTCCAGGCAGAAATCCAGCTGTGTGATTTGCTCCATTTTTCTCAAGCTTTTTAGGTTGTGATTTCTCCATCCATGGCCATAAGCTATTTGAGCTCAGATCTGCACAGTAATAATGGTTGAACAATCCTTGTAATCTGTGGATGGTTTGGGGCTTGTTAGAAGCCTGGAATTTGTCAAGCCAAGAGGTAAGGTGAGACTGATGGCTTCTCAAAATGTCTATTTTTAGATGCATTCCTGGTCACCTGCAAATTATGATAAAGGTTTGTGCTGCACTTAGTACACCATAAACCCCACTTTCTATATCAAAACGCCTGACAAAAATATATATATTACCATCTCACTTTTCCCTGTGTTCATGAGCTGTGTCCTATGAGCTCCAAAGCCACTTGCTATGTTGCATTTGGTGCTCTATAAATATATAGTGGTGGGTGGCCCTTATTTTAGGGGTGGGTTACCTCCTTGTTTGGGCTTTGGTATTAGCTTCAAAAGTTGTTGGTGTCTGCCAGCCTGCAAGCTTCTCGTAGTTGTGCTTGTCTTCTCTGTTTCTGTTCTTGCCTGAAATGTGGAGGTGGAATCTGTGTTAAAACTGCAGCAGCTAAACTCGTATCTAGCTCTGAGTTAATAGCTGAACTGCAGAGTGCTTGCAGTCCTCATTAAAAGCCTAATGTAAAGTGCAAGGTTGACAGCTTGGCTGGAGATACTTTCCCTTATCACAAGTGTTTCTTAATCTGTCTCCTTTGTGTAAGGATGTTTTGTTTTTTTTTCATTTGGATCTCTAGGCTCTTGCTTTTGGGGAGAGCTAGGTGTTAAAAGAATGCAGTGTACTTGCGAGGGAGACAGCTGTATATGTTAAAATGTTAATGTGATGGGAATAAGTGTGCTCTGGTGTCTCTTATGCTGTCAGGTGAGTATTTGTGCCTCGCAAGGTCATGCTGCTGCATAGATGAGTGTTCCTGAAACACAAACTGTGTAGGTTGTCTTTATGTAGTTTTGTTTAAGAAAGGAAAAAAAAAAGCTGTTTGTGGTATTATGATGGAGCTGCTGTCCCTGAAAACATGGGCAGGAGCAGTGTGGCTGAAGGCCACTATCTGAGGAAATGTCCTTCCTTGTGTTTCTACCTGGGCAAGTATCAGCCCTGCAATGTGCTGTGGTTTTGGTTCCGCTCCTGTGCTTGCTTGGGGTATGAGGAGTAATGTAAAACTTGCTCTGTGGCTTGCTAGACCTCTAGAGCTGGAAGGGAGTCTCTGGATGCATGAAGGCTTTAACTATACCCCAGGGTCTTGCAAAGCCATTGTGCCTGCTGGCACCTGTGGCATGTGAGGACATGCTTGGTCCCTGCTTGGGTGGTGGCACAGACCAATATCTTTCTGTACGCAGTGAAGATGACCACAAAGAAGCTGTTAAATAGTCTATCTGAAGGCATGAAAGATATGGCAGGAGTTCATGTGACCACGTGTGATGGCTTGATGGGTACTGGTGACTGACCACACATGGACTAACAAAATGCCCAGGGGATCCCAGCAAAGGCAGAGAATCCTGACAGCAACTGGGAAAAGTGGGACCCTTTTACTGTGTTTTGTCTCACCAGGGGAAGAGACATACATGGCCTATAGCTAACAGCTATCAGAGTTCTTGGGGCAATGTGTCTACCCACAAGGCCAAGTGCAAGGTCCTGCACGAGTCAGGGCAAACTCCAGTATCAACCCAGGCTGGGGAATGAAGGGATGGAAGACAGACCTGTGGAGAAGTACTTGGGATTTTGGTGGATTTAAAGGCTGGACATGAGACAGTAGCATGTGCTCACAGCCCAGAAGCCAATGGCATCCTGGGCTGTATCCAGAGCAGTGTGGGCAGCAGGTCAAGGGAGGGGATTCTGCCCCTCTGCTCTGCTCTGGTGAGACTCCCCTGCAGTGCTGGGTCCAGCTCTGGAGTCCTCAGCACAGGAGAGACAGGGACCTGTTGGAGCGGAGCCAGAGGAGGCCACAGCAATGCTGGGAGGGCTGGAACCCCTCTGCTGTGAGGCCAGGCTGAGAGAGTTGGGGTTGTTAAGCCTGTAGAAGGCTCCATGGAGACCTTCTTGTGGCCTTTCGATACTTAAAGGGGGCCTATTGTGAAAGATGGGGATTGTCTTTTTACTGGGGCCTGTTTTGACGGGAGAAGGGGTGATGGTTTTAAAATGAAAGATGTGGAGAGATTTAGAGAGAATGAATGACTTTTTTTTTTTAATGCTGAGGACTGAGACACTGTCCCAGGTTGCCCAGAGAGGTGGTTGCTGCCCCATCTGTGGAAACATCCCAGGTGAGGTTGGCCAGGGCTCTGAGCAACCTGATCTTGCCCCAGAGGGGTTGGACTAGTTGACCTTTAAAACTTCCTTTTCAACCCAAACCATTCTGTGGCTCTAAGTCTGAGTGTACCTATTTGTCTCCCCCAAAAGAAAGATACCAGGTGCAAGCTATTGATCTTGAATACTGTGTTGTTTCATTTGGGTTTGGGTTTCCAGCCTTCAAAACCTGCTCTGTTTTACTGCTTCTTCACTGGGTCTGTAATAAAATTCTAACTCCACCAGAAACTGCTGCAGATTGGAAATGCTGTTTATTAGTGGTCACATCAGTCCATCTTCTAGGCTTGGAAAGCTTTGGTGCATGTTCATCTCAGACCATGCTTGGCTGAATACAGACCTACTTGGAAGCCTTAATGATGCTGGTGACCTGCCCCAGAGTCACCTGGAGTGGGTTGATAAGTAACTTTGCTGGTGGATGGTAGAGGGTGAGAGGAGAGAAATTGTCTGGTTAGCAGCAAGGCTGCATTTGAGCCTGTGACCTAAAGGCAAAGGTTCATGCTAGGCTGAAAACCCCTGGTTGTTTTTATCTTGTTGATGTGCTAAATGCCACTGTATTGCAGTGGGAATGTGATTCATTAGCAGGAACAAAGCCTCTGAGTTTTGTGAAGCTGTAACCTGATGTCCAGATGTCAAGAGAAGTCCTGTAGTGAACAGTTTGAGTCACTTTGAAGAGCAGAATAACATTAAACTAATGGGGTCCTCTACACTTCTAGAAGTGTCACCTTATGTTAAAATCCTTGTGTTGTGAGAGACCTTTAATCCAAGCTTCTGGTGTAATAGTCTGGTTGTACTGAATTCTGTATTGCACCTATGAGACAATCACTTTTGCTCTCTTGGCTTCTTCCCCCACAGATCAGGGAAGGCATTGTCTTTTTCCCTATTTCCATGAACTTTGACACTCAGCTGTATGTTCCATGGAGGGACATGTTTGTACACCCGATCTGAAGGTCTGAAATCTGGTCTTCTCTCCTTGAGCAACTTGTGGGCTGGATATAAGGTTGTCCTTGCTGAAGGCTGTGGAGCTTTTAAGGGTATGTGGGGTGAGGAGCAGGGAGCCCCTGAGGTCATGAGCTTGGGCAGATGGAGTCAAAAGATGGTGTGTCCACTCATATTTCTACACCTTCCCTTCCTGGGCATTACACACTTCTCTATCTCTGCTGATATTTGCAGTAGTGATAAGAAAGGCCCTGTAACAAGGGTGCTGTGCTGCAGATAAAACTTGCTGTGCGCAAAAGCTGTTCCAGCTAAGAGCTTATCAGCACTATTAAAACTTTAATGATCGGCAAGGCTTGAGAGCTGTGGGTGTTTCGGGTCCTTTAGGAGCACAGAAACATCCAATGAGGAATTGTGCTGAAGGGCTGCTGCTCTGTAAGTATCTCTCAAAAGTGCTTTTGTTTTATTTTGCTTTTAATAAAATGGACAGTCTGGGGAATGAGGCTTGTAAACTGGTTAAGTGTGAGTCTTAAATGGAAGTGGTTGGATATAGTGGTTGGAATGGAATAGACTGGTTACTATGCTGATAATTTGTGCGTGTAATGAGTTACCTGATGCTTGATGAAGGTGGTAGCTGGTCTCAATGTGAATGAAATTGAGGGATCCACCTTCTTGCATTTCACCAGGCTGCTTAGAGAAGGAGCTCCTGGAGCTTTTGTGTAACTATTGAGCAGCAGTGCAGGAAGGACAGTTCTCCCAGCTTGGCTTCTGCAAGTACTGACTCCTGCAAGGATGGTGAAAACCTGGGTTGGGGTTGGTAAAGGGTACAATGACATAGACTTGGGCCAGGAATCACCTGACTCCCATCATGAGTTGGAAATGCATAATTCCCAGGAGCTCCTGTGTGTGTCCTGAATGTGCTGAGATGATTGGGGAGGCTGCTGCTGCCTGAGTGTGGGCATGGTTTGTTCTCCTTAAATTTGGGTAGCTGACTCAGTGCTTACGCATACATCTTCATCCTCTTAGGTTTTGCAACTTGGTACCTTCTGGAGAGAAGAGGTGCCCACAGCTTCTCTCTTAAAATGTGAATAGTGTTTATTTTCTTCTGCTTAAATCTTTGAGAGATGTGGTGATATCCCCTTTTCAGGAGAGGGCTGTGATCAGAAGAGCTTTTTACAAATTTCCTTCACATTTTGGCATGAGGAGATGAAAATGGTCACCTCCAGGCTCTGTAAAAGATCATTCCTCAGGAGAGATAGAGAGTGGAGGCTGAAAACAGTAGCCAAGAACAAGTCAAGAGCCTTGAAAGGGAACCTGTTTCTTTAGCTTCTCCTATTAAGAAGTTGAGCCAGGGCGGGAAGGCACTTTCCTTGTTTGCTTCCTTGTTGTTAGTCATTACTTCTGTCAGCAAGGCCACAAATGTACGGAAAGTCATGGGAAAGGAGAGTCAAACCTGAGGTTCATTGCCATTGGTCAAGGTAGAAAGGTCCCTCCAGGCTGGGAGGTTGCCATCATCTTGCATGAGTGTCCCCTCTATTGTAAACACAGGACAAATCAGTCGTTGTTGCTGTGTTAGGCTGCCCCACGTCCTGATCTTGAAGGCTTTCTTTTTCTCTCAGTTATTCTAACTTATTTCCTTTTCTGTTGTACTGATGTGCTGGGAGGGGTTCCCTAGAAGGGCATGAAGAAAGCTGATTTGAACTAGCTGGTGGCATGACAGGAGATGGAGGGAGGAGTTGGAACTTGGCAAGAGTGATGCTTACTATAGTATGATGGCTGAAATAGACCTTACCTCTGCAAAGCCATGCTCAAGGGCTCAGACTGGCTGAGACAGGGTTAGTCTGAGGAACATCAGCCCTGGCTGTGGGCAGATAGTTGGAGCCGTTAGAAGAGATGACTTTTGACAGAAGTTGGAGCAAATGCTTGTTGTTATGTGCTACTGTATGTTACAAGGTCAGCTTGACAGTCTGGCTCCCAATTTGGGCAGCCAGGTTCACTTTTTTGGCAAACACTCGCCTCTGCTCAGCCGTGTAATCAGCTAATGGGATTTAACACAACATCCAGTGTTTCTAGCTCTGCTTTGTTATAGCAACATCATCCAAAAAAGCTGGAGTTAAAATAAGTGGAAATGTGAGTTCCTGGGGCTATCCAATTCCAGTACCTCCCATAACAAAGCCCTCTGACTTCTACCATAATTGATATACTAATCATTATATATGAATTGACTCAAAGTTCTAAAGCTGGGGAAAAGTGGTAGTTATAGCTCAGACACCTTGTGCTTAAGGCAGTTATCTCCTGTGACATTTCTCTTGTTTAAATACCAGTCAGAAAACACAAAACAGCCTTTTTGCATTGAGGGAAGGTGGTTGTAGTGATTTCAAATCCTCTTTTTACCTGCAGAGTTGCTAACTGGATCCCTGACCTATTTCATACTTTTTAAGAGTGTTCTGCTTTAAGTTGGAAGTGAAATACAACCATGGTGGAGCGTGGGGTTAGATCTAAGAGGAAGAAAAAAATCCCAAAAGACAAGTGGTGGTAGGAGGAGGCAAGTAGCACAGCTTAAATTGTTACATGTGTATCTCCCGTATAACCTTTTGGTCTCTGGCATCAAATCTGGACCTCAGTCTGATTTTATTTGCTCATGTGGTTTTCTTTTCCTTTGCTTACAAAGGCTTGTGGAATTCAAAGAGGAGCATTTGGGGGAGAGGAAAACTCTTGTCTGAGTGTTGCTGTTTCACAGGAGTGTCCCAGTGCTTGGTCAAGAAGCTCTATTTCCCTTCTCCTTGTACATGTCTCAGTTCAACCACTGTTGTCTTCTACTGGCCACCCTAACTTTTATTGCTGTTTCAGCATTGCCTGAAGCTGATGAGATCATCTGCTTCTAAAGTGGCCATTTTGGGTGACAGATCACATGTTTGATTCCAAAAGGCTGGCTTTTCTTGGAAGGAAAGGTATGAGATAAATACTGCCTAAAACACTTGTGGCTGTCAGATCTACCAAGCCAGCTCTTGGACAGGGCTGTGAGTAAAACCCTGTTATGTCTCATGCACCATCAGGTTTAATGCTTGCTAAATGGCAGAGCTGTCGAGAAAAAGCACTGGGCTGAGGCAATGTAGCTGGTATTTAAAAAAAAAATATATATATATATAGCTGCAAGTGGCTGAGCTTTGAAATAAATTATGCTGTGACTTTGGTGAATGGGTATATAGGGGCTGCTGAGGTGTCTGGATTCTGCCCAGGGCTTGTTGCCAGGTGGGAGATTTAGGAATTTGGGAAGGCAGCAGCTACCTGCCTGTGGGGAAAATGTCTCAGTAGTAATATATCCTTTCCTTACCATGAGACATGAGGACTGTATTTAGGAAATATTCTTATCCTAGAGTTGAAACCAGCCACAGAGTTTCATCTTGTAACTTTTTTAGAAGAGCTGAAAGATCTTGGTGCTGTGGTGGCATAGGCTTGGTGAAGACTTGTATGCCATGGCTACCCGGGAGCATTCAGGTGCTTGAGGTCTGATCAAGCTGATGCATTTTGCTCCTGGAGTATTTCAGTTTTGTCCCACCATACTTCAGTTCAAACAGAAAGCGCCTATGTTTAAGAAACTATTTTTTCTTTGCTTGATTGTTTTCTATTTTCCCCTACTGGAAGTTACTTTGCAGAGCAAGAGCATTTGACTGGCAGGATTAGCAGGACTCGTCTGAACACACTGCCCCTCAAACATGGCTTGGTCTTGATTTCCCTTTTTCCCCCTCTTGAAAGCTAGATGTCTTTCCCGTGCAGTTCAAGGTATGCTGAGGCTTAGGGCAAGTGTTCACTTTGAGCATCATGGGATCATAGGAAGAAGAATTTCACCCCTTGGGTGTAGGTGGCTGTCTCATGTCTGCCTGTGTTCCTGTTGGATGCTCTCTGACTGATGTGGGCACCTTTGCTGCATGGACACCACAGAGCAAATGGCAGCAGGGAGTTACTGGTTGCCCCTGGGCCCTTTGGGCTGGTGGGCTTCTTTCATGCCTAGACAAGAGAGCATTGTGACTCATCAGTAAGCAGTGAAGGCAAAAGCAGAAATGTTTGTTACTCTGTCCACAGCTGGCTGCACCTGCTACAGCTTCAGGGATACTGTTTGGTGAGTCTGAAATAGAAATCTTTCTCCTCCCTGGGCCATGTAGGAGATAGTTGCTTGCAGGAACTGGTTAACTCTGGGTTCTTACTCTTCAGCAAAATGAAGGCATCTGAAAATCATCATCTCAAGAGAAGAGGGCTTAGTTCTTGCTTTTGCCATCTACCTCTTTTTCACTCTGGAAACAATGCAGGGCAGAGCTTCTTATCCTGCCTTTCAGTTTAAGAAACACTTGAGCTGTTGGTTATTTGTCCTCAGATACTGCAAGATAGCCATGAAGTCTTGGGTTGATGCTCCAATGATGACTGAAGGAAGGGTGTCTGAGGTATTGGGTGATGATTTGGGCTTATCCATCTGCTTTATGCAGACATGAGTGGTTCTGGTCAAGGAGATAAGTGTCTTTCCTAGTTCTGTGACTGCAAAATAAAGGACATGGCAGTGCCTCAGTAGGGCAGGATGAGAATGTGAAGACTTGGATACTGTGGATAGGCAGGTAGAGGTGTAGATTTTTCTTCTTTGAGGTACAGTCTTATGAATCCACCTTCCTCAGTTGCTACTCTTTGTCTAATTGTGCTTCTGACACAACTGCTCTGCAGACATGTCTGATGGTGTTAAAAATAAATGGTTTCAAGTGAGGAGTCACATTCTGTGAGGTGGGTATCTGCTTTCCAGTACACTTGTAACCAGGTTAACAACCTGTAACAACCTCAGTGTAATTTCACTGAGCAGCAATAGAGGTCAACGAGAGGAAATGGGGTAGGTGGGATGGAACAAAAGGGCATCTACAATAACTTTCCTTTTCCTTTCTAACTGTTTCTCCAGTAAAATAGTCAAATGATAAACAATTAGTAATTTTTATTTACTTATTTTCCCAAGTGATGGATAATTAGATATCATAAATACTTCCGGCTTCGGACATAGCCTGTCAAAAATAGCTGGGAGCTCTGGAGGGAGCTGGTACTTGGCGAAGGGCTCCACTCACTTTATCATGAGCGTGCCAACAGGCTGAGTTCACAGAGCATCTTTGGAGCTAGCAGGATGTGAAGGTGGTAATGGGGAAAACCTTACTACTGCTGCAGCAGTGACACAGACCGTTTCATCATGTAGTGGGATGCTCATCATGGTGTGTCTTTGGTGCTAGAAACCATTACCTGAGTATTGCTGAGTACTTTTTGATCGACTGGGAATATAATGGAGGTCTTCAAACCCAGGCAGCTCCTTGCAAAAGCAGCTTACAATGATTTAGATATGTAGAGGAGGTGTCTATCCCAGTAACTGTGGATCAACTGGGGTGGGAGTGAAATCCCAGTCTTATGGGTCTGATTACAGGACTGTGGGCTATATTTAGCTGCTTTTCCCCAAGAGGCATTTGCACATGGCACAGAAGTGTCTGGCAGCTGAACCTGTCTCTGCGGCACCTCCACCAGCCTGGTTTAGAGAGACTCTGTGGGTTGCTCTGTGAATAATTTGGGAGGAGGGCAGGAGGGAATGTGTTGGCTCCTTGTGTTCAATATGGAAATGGCACTTTCATCACATGGGGGTGGTGATAAGTGGGGGATGTAGCCAGAATTGATGAGAATGGGAGGTCTGCTTAGTGCTGGAGATTCATCTTTCCACTGGTGTTCTCAAGCTGATCTAAAAGTTGATGTTAAAATATAAAGTTCACAGTGCTTATTCACATGAAATAATCTCTGACTCAGTTTCTTCAAATACTGTTGGCAAAAGGATGGCTTTTAGACTAAACATGGGTCTTTTTAGAATAGCTCATGAGCTGCTATGGGCTAAAACAGAATAAAGTGAAAACAGATCTAATTAGAGTTTCAGGCTGCTCTGTACTCTTGCCCTGACCAGCACTGGAAAGTCCAGTTTCTACTGAGCAGGGGCTGCTAACCTGGTGAGTCTCCCCGCAGCATAACACAAGTGGCACAATACACGTTGTTGTGAAATACAGTGTGATGCTGGTGGGTAGGATTAGATGGAGGTGGGGAGCTGCTAAGGGAATATTCAGTCCCTAAAGTATTTGATCCATCTGGAACAAAAGGAGAGAAGAAATGAAGTAATCTGAGATCATCTTCCAAAGGGCTTCCTTTGGAAGTTGTGATGCGAGTTTATTTGCTGGAAAACTGGGGACAGTAGTGGGATTTTTCTGCTACAAGATATGGGGAACCTCATGCATTACTCAGACTTGTGGGTTTTTCTGGCAGTATAGGAACTCGAATTGCTGGCATGTCAAGATCCTGATGTTAATTGAGATTCATCATCCCTTGCACTGTAAGGCTTTTTTTTTTTTTTTTTCCTGTAATGCTTTAATGCAAGTGTTTTTGGTATCTCTACTCAGGTATATGATCATAGGAACATATGACATTAATGAGGAACTGAAAAGTTACTTCCAGTCTCCTTTGAAATATGCCTGTGAAACTCAGTAAACTTTACACTTAGAGAGGAGAGCAAGGCAAACTGCTCTCTGGAAAGATTTGTAGTTAAATCCAAGGGTGATGCCTCTACCCATCAGCAGGGACTTCTGGGTCAAATTTGGACCAGCCTGGAGGCTGCAGCTGGGTGGCTATATGGCATGGCTCAGGTGTGTGGGCTGTGGGTCTGAAATGGCTTCTGATATCACATGGGATGCCCATCACCTAGTGGCACTTAAGTCCTGCCTGGCACCCAGATAGATGTGAGTTGCCTGGGCAAGGATCATATTCAGACCTTCTTCCTTCTCATTTTTCCCCCAGTTCTGCAAGCCTTGGTGAATGGAATCAATGCTCTGCTTGAGGGAGGGCTCTGGTCTGTGAAAACCTTTGACGTGGTACTTTGTGGCATGGTTTCATGGTGGACTTGGCAGTGCTGAGTTAACAGCTGGACTTGGTGACCTTAAAGGTCTTTTCCAACCTAAATGATTCTGTGATTCTATGACTTCTCTCACAATATGCTCATGCTTTTCAAAGCATGAGCCTGGTGTTGGTTTTGCTGTCAGCAGGCTTGCACCCTTGACTTATCCATGGATGCTGAGAAGGGTTCTACATGGAATCCAGCCCTTTCTCCATGAAAGCCACTGACTGCATGGGTGCAGATGCATGGTGGTTACATGATGCTGCTTCATGCTATATTTTACCTGTCAAGGGACAGACCTCCTATCCGTGTTATCCCTCTGGGAAATGCAGCTTACCCATCATGCACGCACTGCATTGAGGAAGGAATATCTGGCTATATGAGAGGCAACCAAACCTTGTAGAGACATTGACCTGTGCAGGATTGTACTCTGAGTGTGATGCTGTACAGCTTACAGACCAAAGCCACTTTATGGGAGGGTGGCTGCCTAAATGGGGTGGTTGATGAAAACATGGTTTAAAATTACAGTGTTTTTTCTGGCTTGAAAGAACCAAATATGCAAGAAACTTCCCATGCAGTGTCTGCCTGGTTTGAGACTGAGGAAGATGCTGGTGAGTGTGCTGGTCTCTCACCACACTCTTGCCTGCTGGCTGTAATGGTGACAGTATTGCATCTAAACTGTGACTAAGTGCAATGACTCTGCAGTAAGTCATCAGACCCCTGGTGCTAGTTTTGGCAATGGGGTAACTTGGCTTGACTGTCTCTATTCATACCGCACAAATGGATTTGTCACCCAATAGCTTGATTGTTCATAATTATACAGCTGAAGGAAATCACAGTTCTTATTTCCTGCCTTCATACCTGTTTTCTCACTGTCTGGCTTTCTCTGTTCCTGCAGCTCACTAATGCTTTCATGCAGTCTCTGCTTTGAAGGCTACAGGCAATGCTTCAGTCTTTTTAAACTCATTTCTTGCTGGGTGCAAAGATCAGTGCTGCTGTGGCTTTTGCTTTTCCGCTTTGGATATTAGCTGTGCACTGTAGCACCTCTGGAAAGGTTTTAACTTTTTGTAATAGTAGTTAAAATAAAAAAACAAGCAATGAACTGAATTACTATATGTGGGATACTTGTCTGACTCTGATGTAACTCATGAAACTGCAGTGTAGCAAAAAAAAGGCTTTGGAAAGACCTGTCTCCTGAGTTTTTCCTGGCATGTTTGCATTTTCCTCTTTACTCGAGAATGCAAGACTCCCACTTACTGATGCTATGTATAGCATTGGACTTGCTGCATTGGTCTGGGCACTTAAATAGCACAAATATATTGCCTTGCACCCGGCACAGAACAAACCCTGAGCAAATCCGGGTGCTAATTTTAGCATCATGCACCCCTCCTTCTCCCAGTGTGGGAGAACTGTGCTGGGAGGGAGAGCAGTAAAATTGCAGGTACTTAGCAGAGCAACCTCAGAGGAATCTTTATCTCAGTGGAAACAGATGGAGTTTGACTTTGTGTCAATTATGAGCCTAGAATAACTCAATTTTACAGCAAAGGAAGTGGAAAGGTACAGCGCTGCCACAGCCTGGATGCTGACAAGCAGGAATTGAGCTCAGAAGAGCAATGCCTGGCGTGTACACTGAATATTTCCACACTTGACAAGTGCAGTTCCCTTCTGGTGGCCAAGCTTCTCATGTTTTGTATAGGTCTTAACTAGGGGAAGGTGCTAGGTAGGGCATTACCTGGAGTACTGTGTCCATCTTTGGAGTCCTCAGCACTGGAAAGACATGGACCAGGGACTGGAATCTCTGCTGTGAGGACAAGCTGAGAGAGTTCAGCCTGAAGAAGAGAAGGCTCTGGGGAGGCCTTGAGGCCTTTCAGTACTTAAAGGGGCTTATCAGTAGTGATGTAGTGTTTGGACAAGGGGTGATGGTTTTAAACTGAAAGAGGGTAGATCTAGATTAGATAATAGGAAGAAATTTTATAGTGATGGTGGTGAGACACTAGCTCAGGTTGTGCATAGAAGTTGTGGATGCCTCATCTCTGGAAATGTTCAAGGACAGGTTAGACAGGGCTTGGAGTAACCTAGTCTAGTGGAAGGTGTCCCCCCCCCATGGGAGGGGGATTAGAGTTTAGGTGGTCTTCCAACCCAAACCATTCTAGGATTCTGTGATTATAAACCATATTCTTGAACTGCAACTTGGTGACAGATCCTTTAGCTTAAGGCTTCTCTTGGAGAAGAGATGTCATAGCTAGTGTATGAATGATGATCCTAAGGGATGAGAGCCTTAAGAGGTCCCTTCTTCCCCTGTCAGTTGCATAATTCTTGTTCAGTTGTACATTTGGGAATGAGTATGGAAGGGGAACAGACTTCATGTGTTTTCATTGTGCTTTTTTTTTTTTTTTCCCTCTAGAGAGTTTGGGCACTCTGCTCACCATCATGTATTTTGGATGAGGAGGTGCTGGGGTGCTCATCCAATTACTATTGGCTCTACTCAGCCACTCTGTACTGCTTCCCAAGTAATTTCCTATCTCTTTCCTATCTGTGCTCAATGCACAGAAGTTGGTTTTGCAGAAGGGTCAGAGCTGGACTGAAAAGTACCATCATGTCCAGGGCTTCTAGCAATGACCTGGACTACAGCAGTGTTAACAGTTCTTAGCTTTGTGCCTGGATGAAGGTATGCAATGCTCTGGGTCATGGTTAGATAGTGGCAATCCATCTGCTTGATTTATTGTGGCTAAAAAAGCTGCCTGGTGCTATAGAAAAGAGCATTTCAGAGGGAACTTTTACCTCTAGCCTTTCATTCTTTTTGTGGTGAGATGCAGGACCTTGTGAGTGTGTCTCTCAGTAGGTTCAATTTTCATAAAATCTTTTAGATTGAAGGGATCTTCAAAGGTTTCTATAGCTTCTGGGCTCCATAAGCTGCTCCTTAAACTTTTGAAGAGCTGCTGTTATCTGTTCCACAAGCCTCTGTGGGAAGGCTGGATATGGTCCTAGCACTTCCCCCCAGTGCGTAGGGTAGAGCTGCTGACCAACGTTGTGCTAGTGGCTTGCTGAGGTCTCCAGCTAAATTATATTGCTGGCTATATTAATACCTATGCAATGACCTTCCACCCCCTAAAATGGTAAACAAAACTGTGAAACTACTCTAGGGAAGGAACTACCCTTGTGAGGGAAGGAAGCAGCATGTTGCAGCCATCCTCTTGGCTAGCAAAGATATTTTTGAAGGCATTGAGCTGAACACTTACCCTGGTCTGCAGCCTTTGGGGTGACTTAGACACCAGAAAAACTGGAGTGTCAAAATCTGCCTCCCTCAGGAGTGTTGCTGAAGCCTTTGTTTTCTCAGCTGGGATTGAGATTAAATTCAGCATTGGCTGTATCTGCTCCCCAAGCTGGATGTATCTCTGCTTTGCACCCCTTCCTTTAGTTGTCCTTGCTCTCCCTTGAGTGGGAAGCAGATATCTGAAGAGCCTGTTGAAGCTATGAGCTGGAAAGCATTGTGGAGGACATCTGTTCAAGTCTCAGTATCACAATATAATGTTCTCACAAGCCCTGAACATGGATGTTCCTGCCTGCCTCTACCTGTATTTGTGGTGCTGAGTGCTGCTCAGCTCCCTGTGTTCTGTGAATGGTTTATTATCCAGGCCAAAAGCAATGGAGGGGGTGAAATAAAGGCATGACTTGCCCATTGCTACCATGTGTAGCCATCTCTTAAATGCCCCTTAATATGTTGCAACTAATTATAAAACATGTGTCTATTGCCTTAGCAAGTGTGGGCCTCTCCTAAGCAGTAATTAAAGTTTAACCCCAGAAGTCCTTGCTTGTGTTTGCCTTTTGCTTTAGAGGAAGGACATGTGATCTTGATCTTTGGATCAAATGGCATCTGTATTTCCACTGGGGGGTGGGGGGGGTGGGAATTGTCCTGTGCTTAATAAAACTTAGAAAGATGTTTTGGATAATGGACAGAAAATATCTACCTTGTGAAAACTTTCATCTCACAAAGTTATTGCAGGATTTCCTGCTATGCTTAAGGTGTGTTGTCCTGTTGTTTTGGGTTTTTTTTTGGTTGGTCTCTTTGTGTGGTTTTTTGTTTTAATAATCTTCTGAGCTTTCAGAAGTGAAAATGCCCTTGGAAAGCACATGTCAGATCTGAATTGAGTGCTTCTTTCCTTAACATTTGGGTTGAAAGTGTTCCCTAGAAACCATCTTTCTCTGGGAGATGCCAATGAAAAGCTGTAGGTCAAAGAAATAGAGAGAATTTCAGAAGTTTGACTTTACTTTTCAATCTTTGGTTGTCAGCCTCTCTAACCTGAAAACTGGAGAGTTTGTGTATGGGAAGCTGGTTGCCATGACGAGATTTTTAAATTCTTCTGTAAGTCACCCGTGTCACAAAACTCTTCTCTAACTTGGAGCATTGGGTTTTGGAGAACAGCTTCCCTGGCAGGTCTGTTGCTCCTGACTTTTGTGAGTGTGGTGCAGGAAAAGCTTATAAATAATACTGCCTGATAACTGGAGGTGGAGGAGGGAGGTCTCACAGCTGTGAAACCCATGACTTAAAAAACCAACTTAGTATCAAGCCAAATGTGAGCTTTCTTAAAGGTGAGTGGTTTTATTGCTGTCTTTAAATGCAGAGGATCAAACTCAAGGTTGTCAGAGCACTTTCCTCTTCTTGTCTGGCTCCTTGTGCCTCAAGGTATGTGAAACACCACAGGCAGCTGGATGGGGGGAAGGGGGTGTCTGGTTTAAGAGATAAGTGAAATTAAGCAGAGAGTGCATGAAAGCAGTCCTTTTGGTCCTCAGCCCTGGCTAGGTGCTGTGCTGTATTTGCTCTGGCAAGGTATGGGGTGAAATAGAGGATTATCTAGGACCTAGGTGGTAACCTGGCTGAAGGTACAAGACCAAAAGGGAACATAACTGGTTTTAGCAAGCTTTTATGCTTCTAGGTTTGGGCTGAAATCTTGGAGAACTAGGAAGTTCTCCAACACTGGGATGGACTGCCTAGTGGGGTGGTGGAGTTGCCATCCCTGGAGGTGTTTTAGGAAGGATTGGATATGGCGCTTAGTGACGTGGTCTAGAGAGACCCTCTTGTGTCCTTTCAGTACTTAAAGGGGCCTGTCAGAAACATGGGGCAGAATTTTTAGCAGGGCCTGTTGTGCTAAGACAAGGGGTGATGCTTTTACACAAAAATAGGGAGATTTAGACTAGAGAGAGACACTTTTTACAGAGGGTTGAAAGACCCTGGCCCAGGTTGCCCAGAAAGGTGGTCGATGGCCCATCTCTGGAACTCTTCCAGGTGAGGTTGGATGGGGCTCTGAGCAACCTGCTCTAGTTGCAGATGTCCTTGCTCCCTGCAGGGGTGTTGGACTGGATGACCTTGAAAGCTCCCTTCCAGCTCAAACCATTCTGTGATTTTTGTGAAAAACTAGAGGAAGGATTTTATCTTCATTTGGAGATAAGGTTGCTTGAGTTTGGTTGCAGGACACCTTTCCATTGGTAGTGGTGTGCTGGGGTATGGCAGTGGGGCCTCAATGCTCCAAGTTTTGTGCCACTTGGATGAGCCTTGTGCATGGCTGACTAATGATTCCCTATGTAGAGATGGCAATCCAGTTTGATGATATCTTGAGGGTCTCCTCAGCCCCATGGTTCACACACTACCTTCTTGTTACTACCAGGACAGCCTAGATAAGTCCACCTAGATGGTCCCTACCAGTGCCCTTTCCTCTGCTTGGTGGAAATCTCATTTCCAGAGTGCTTACAGGAACTTGTGAGAAGATATCATTTAAGGAAGGAGTGGTGTCTGACCTGCTGCTGCTGTAGCATTGAAACACATGGAGATTTGTAATAAAAAGCTTAAAGATAATTGGGCTTGCCAATGATAAGCAGAAATGTCCAGATCTCTTTTGGGAAGAGGTGCAAAGACTTGATGTTTCCATCACTAAAAAAGCAAATGGAGAAGAGTGCTTTGAGGCTTTTGCAGCATTTGAGATCCATTGAAGTCCAAGTACCCAAGTGTTTTGGCTCCCCCAGCCATCATGGGAAGGTGACTTCTTTAACAATCAGTTAAAGGTCTCCTTACCTGTACTTTGGGGGACCAGGAGTGATCTGACTAGTGAAGCTGTGCTCCTGGATGTTGGAGGAGGACAGGGCAGAGACTTGAGATCTGCCAGTGGGTTGTTAACAGCTGTTAGCAGGGAAGGGCAGGGTAGCTTGGGTGGGATTTGCACTAAATTCTGTGCACAGAAGGATGCTTTGAGGCTTCAAATATTCTGAACTTTTCATATTTGAAAGGAGAAAGTATGGTAAGGTCTTTAAGACAGTGTCAGTTAAAAACAACCAACCCCAAATGTTACAGTTATTGCTTGAATGTTATATGCTAATAGGATTTAATTTCTATAAAGCTTTAAATGAGGGGGAAAGTACCTCAAAGGACTGCAGATATTTTGGGAAAGGCTTAAGTAGAATAAAATTCAGCTGTGATCATGTTACAGCTGGCAGGCTTGGAGTTAACTGAGAGATCAATGAGTTTTACCATTGCTAAATGAGATGTGCACAGCTGTATTTCTCCTGCCTGGTGTCCTCCCTGCTAGGAGGAGGGAGATCTTTTCAATGAAAGGGGGAAAGGCAATGGACATGTTGGGTTTGCAGGCTTTTTCATGAAAGCTCCTGAAAAGCTGGCAGATGTCATAAAACCATTGAATGGTTTGGGTTTAAAGGGACCTTACAGATCATCTATTTCCAACTCCCCTGCCATGGGCAGGGACACCTCCCACTAGACCAGGTTGCTCAAAGCCTCATCCAACCTTGTATTGAACACGTCCAGTGATGAACCATCCACAAGTTCTCTGGGCAACCTGTGCCAGTACCTCAACACCCTCATAATGAAAGACTTGTTCCTAATTTATCTAAATCTCTTCTCTTAGTGTGAAGCCATTACCCCTTGTCCTCTTATTTCTCCTACCCCAGCTTGAATTTCACTCTGTGACCTGGTCGTGAGCTGCTGCATTTTGCTTCTATTCCCTTGTGCCATCAGGGCTGTTGGGAGCTACCGAGAAGCGCAGTGAAAGAGTGGCCCTGTTGTCCAGTGTCCTGTTTTGCTGGGGGAGGTGGGATAAAGAGCCAGGTTCAGCCTTTGTGAATTTAAGGGGAAGGAGAGTGTGCAAGGTTTCCTTCCTGGGGAAAAGGGCTGCTAATACAGCTCAGGAAAAATTAAACAAAGCAGCTTCTTTTCCCTTCTGATTCTGAGGGGGTGTGTGATGTCAAGGTGGAGCTGAGCCTTCCTAAAGACCGTGATATTTTATTCTTCCCCCCCCAGTTTTGAGGGGTGAGGTTGGGGGATTGGTTTATATGCTTTGTTAAATCTCTCAAACAATGCTGCTTCCCCTTCCTTGGAGCAATTGTTCCCTATGTGGCTGACTCTCTTCCTTCCTCTTCCTCTCCATCGTGGGAAGCACTCCCCTGATGATGTATGGGCTCAACTTTAGACTCTGGTTTATTTTCCTTTGTCCTGTTCAGGTCCCACTTACTCTTTTATAATTTCTGCTTGGATCCTCATCACAGGGTTCACAAAAGCAGTTGTTTTAGCACTGATGGAGAGAATTAACTATAAGAGCAGCTTCTGCCTGCCAGAGATATGAGACTGCAAGTCTAACAGGCTTCAAAGTACCACTAAGTTTGATCTCTCAAGCCAATGTAGCCCCCTCTTGAGAGGGATGCTTGTTTTCTTAAGGAGAAGCTGGCTTCTTGTTTTGATTTGGTTTTGGTTTATGTTGTTGGTTTGTTGTGTGTGCTGGATTTTTTTGTGTTTGTGTGTGATCAAGCTAATCTCAGAGCTTTTCAAATACATAAATTTTGGGAATGACTTTTTAAAAAGAAATATTTTTTTAGATTTTTTTTTCTTGTATCTGCAATGCCCAAGAATCCCTTGTTTCCTTTTGTCAGTCCTTGCATCTCCTCTTCCTGGACCACACTCAGAGGAAAAGAGGTGGGTCTGAACAGCTATTAGCCATATGTTTAAATGGAGACAGATATACACCCCTTCATTTAAGGGAGGGTGAGAAGAAATGGTGAATATAGTGTCCATCTTGGACCAGACAGTATTTTGCAAATAACTTGATGAAATGCTAAAGCCATGTAAATTTCTACTGGTGAAGTATATCAATCCCATATGCCATCTGCTCTGCCAAAAATTAGTAGACTTGCCTTGAATACTAGAGGTAAGAAGGACACAGGCCTTTTGGAGTGGGTCCAGAGGAAGTAATAAAAATGGTCTTTTATTCCCCCCTTCTTCCCCTCTCTTCCAGAGGGGCTGGAACCCCTCTGCTGTGAAGCCAGGCTGAGAGAGTTGGGGTTGTTCAGCCTGCAGAAGAGAAGGCTCCAGGAAGATTGTATTGTTGCCTTTCAATATTTAAAGGGGGCTTATAAGAAGGATGGGGACAGACTTTTTAGTAGGTCCTGTAGCAACAGGACAAGGTGTGATGGTTTTAAAGTAAGAGGGGAGATTTATACTAGATAGAAGAAATGTTTTACATTGAGGGTGGTGAGATACTGGCCCAGGCTGCCCAGAGAGGGTGTAGATTCCCTATACCTAGAAACATTCCAGGTAAGGTTGGATGGGGCTCTAAGCAACCTGATCTAGTTGGAGATGTCCCTGGTTCCTATAGGGGCTTGGACTAGATGACCCTGAAAGGCCCTTTTCCCACCCAAACCATTCTATGATAAGATTGGATTTGTTCTTCAAGAGGATTTCCAAGGAAATGTCAAAGCAGGCCTTGACAGAGCAGCATGAGAGATGCTCGTCTGCTCACTACACCCTCACTTGTGGACACATGGACTGACTTGGACCTGAGCAATTAATGGTGTGCCATATGCAGAAGTAATAAGCCCTTGGATATGAGAAGTGCAAGGTTCTCCATCTGTGTTGGGGCAATTCCAGGCACCCATATAGGCTGGGCAGTCACTGGCTTGACAGCATCCCTGAAGAAAAGGACTTGATGGTACTGGTGGATGAGAAGCTCAACATGAGTCATCAGTGTGTACTTGCAGCCCATAAGGCAAATCATATCCTGGGCTGCATCAAGAGAAGCGTGGCCAGCAGGTAGAGGGAGGTGATTCTCCCCCTCTACTCCACTCTTGTAAGACTGCACCTGGAGAACTGCGTCCAGTTCTGGAGCCCCTATTACAGGAAAGATATGGACCTACTAGAACATGCACAAAGAAGGCCCACGAGGATGATCACCTTGTGGTGAGTGAGGCTGGAGCACCTCTCCTATGAGGAGAGACTGTGAGAGTTGGGGTTATTCAGTCTGGAAAAGAGAAGGTTTTGAGGAGATCTTATTGTGGCCTTCCGGTATCTTAAGGGGACCTACAAGAAAGCTGGGGAGGGACTTTTCAGGATGTTGGGCAGTGGTAGGACTAGAAGGAATGGATCAAAACTAGATGTGGGTAGATTCAGTTTAGACATTAGGAAGAAGTTCTTTACCATGAGGGTGGTGAGACACTGGAACAGATTGCCCAGAGAGGTGGTGGAAGCCCCATCCCTGGAAGATTAAGACCAAGCTGGATGAGGCTCTGAGCAACCTGATGTCGTGGGAGTTATTCCCTGCCATTGGCAAGGGGGGTTAGAACTAGATGATCTTTAAGGTCTCTTCCAACCCTGACAATTCTGTGATTCTGTGACAGACTTGAGGACCTAAGTAGACACCTGATTATGCAGTTGCTTTGCTATGACCTACTACTTGTTCAAAATATCTCCTAGACTCCAGGACACAGCAGATGAAAGCTGAAAGGACATGGAAGCTCTTATCAGAAGAGCTTCCTGCAGGTAGCTGTTGGTGACTTATGCTGAGGAGGAAGAGGAAAGGAAGCCGATGTGTTTCATGAAAAGCTTTGTATTGCTTAGCTCATGGACTGAGCTAGGAAAGGCAGCAGCAAACTGATGGGTTTTGCCCTCTCCTGATTGGTAGAAATCACATGGTCTAATTAAGCAACAGTAGTCCTTGATAATATGTTTTAAGGGATTATATCGTTCTTCAGCAGAATGGGGCACGCAGCCAGAACACATTCATCCTGTTGATAAGGCCCACACCCACTGTAAACACAGTTATTAACAGTCTGAGCCTGTGAGAGATGCTCTAATGGAAAGCTGTAACTTGAGAAAAAGCAAGAAGCTTGGGAGAAGCTCATGGTGGATATTTAAATTCTTGTTCCCTTGGGCAATGGTAAACTATGATCTTGCATAGGGTACGTAATTAACTTTATGGAAAGAAGTGAACCTAAGTCCTTCCAACTGTAATTTATATGTGATGGGATTATATAGTTTGGTTTCAAAGGCTGTTGTGGTGTCCAGGGTCTCTCCTGGGGCATTTGGGTGGTGTTGATCCGTCCTTTTGTGCATAGATTTTGGAGCTGGATCCCTTGGCCTTGTGTAGTTCACATCTTTTGTGTTCTCATTCATCAGATTGCAGAGCAGAAATGAAATGCTGCAGCTACAAGACCCATTCTAGCAAGTTGGTGCACAAACACTTTTTTCTAGCAAATGAGACCCTTGAGGGTGGAATTTAGGAGGAAGAAGAAACTGAAAAGTGAGAGCACATCAGCAATTCCCTGCTAATAATTACTAGTCTAGAGGAGGAAAAGCTTTTGTTGAGTACAAAGGTGATGAGCATCTGAAAACTTTCAACTTGGCAAAGCTAGAGATGAAGTTATTTGGTGGTGTGGAGTGACTATTCCACCCCTTAGAGCAGGGAAGGTGTTTGTGGGTGATTTGGCTCAGCTTTGCAGAGGCTCGTTTTCATGGAACTGTTACTGCCATAGTTATGGTTTTGGGTAGGAGCTTCTCTTGGAAAGCTCAGATTTATGTATTGACTTGAAATGGGGGCTTTCTGTGGTAGAGGCTTGACTAGCCAGGTGCTTTGCAGGACTGAGGTGATCTAAGGAAAGCACCTCATGCAGTAACATGGATGATGAGGCCCATTCTAGAAATTTAGTTCTGACTTGGATCTTAAAGTAGATTTCAATTTTAGGACACACAATGAGACCTGTGATAGAGCTGTAACAATCACCCAGATCTGAGGATTTAACACCACCTTCTGCTTTCGGTACAATGCAGAAGGTAAGTCTGGGATCCAGCTGTCAATGTAAGGTTCCAACTTTGCCAAGGACTGTGAAATTCAAAGCTTCTGGCTTCAGTAGCATTACAAATGGTTTGGTTGAATTCTTTCTAGATCACTTTTATCTCCTGGTTGCTCTTACAAAGCCAATGCAGCTAATGAAAAATGGGGAGGAGGGGAGTGGCTCTTCCATTGTTATTTCAAGAATCCTCAAAAAAACCCAAATGTGTCAGACTGGTGGTTTAGTGCATACATTAACTCTGTATGTGTGGAGTCATCAGTTGTAATACTTCTAAAGGAAGTTTTGTGGAGTTATTTTTAAATTATTCTTTAATTTCCTTTTTCCACACATAACAAGGAGGGACCAGAAATGCCAGGGCACTGGACAGTCCAGGTAAGGTGGAACCTGTCCTAAGCATGACTACTTTAATTTCTTTAGAGAAGCAAATTGAAAAGTTACAGGGGTATGAGTATATTGCTTGGCCTTGATGTGTTGTTCTGTATGAGTGGAGGACAAGACACCAGAGGAGTCCAGGCTGTGGACATGAGCACTGAGAGTCCTGTATGAACTGCAGAGGCTTCCCACCTCTGTTTCTTTTTCACGTTCCAGTTTGTGGCCAAACTCAGTACCAAACACCCTGGATTTTCAGGAATGGTGAGGACTGGATGGATGCTACACGGACCAGGCTGTGGGGACTCGAGAACCCCTCTAAGTCTTTCTGGGTCCACAGGAATTAAAATTACCTTCCAGCAGATGTTTTGCCCACAAAAATAATATTGAGCTAAATGCGCATTGTGGCAGTACTAAGAAGCAAATCTAACATTTGCTCTGGCCAAAAGTGGAGCTGCTTTTTTTTTTTTTTTGGGGGGGTACTTGCCTTAACTGGCCATGGAGACCATGAGGTGTCAGCTGACTGCCTTCCTATATGTGCAGGAATGGAGTCTTGGGTGTCTTAAAGAATTGAAATCAATGGAAATTCTCACACTAACTTCTGTGAGCTGTTAATTAGGCATTCATTGTTGTTCTTAATTACTTTATTAAAAAAATATTTTTTGTCCTTCTCAAAGCATGTGGAGGTTAGGAAATGCAAGTAATCATCTGAAATGATTGACTGAGAATTGCTTGGAAATGATGCTGTTTACTGACTTAAGATCCTGAAACAGTGTGGTCTAAGCTATGCCTAGGCATCTGTCCTTGCCGTTATCTCAGTCACTGCAAGGCTTCACCTGCATTTGCAGTGGTCAAAAGCCAGATGTATTTTTAGACAATGTTTAAATAGACATTGTCAAAATAGTTTAATGCTGTCTCATGGGGACAAAGCTTGGTTGCACAGAGGACTTTTACCTTTTACTGAGAGCTCATGTGGGCATTGTGGGAAGCAGGGAGGGGATGCTGATGCAGTGGGAACTGGGATGGTGGTGGCTGTAGCAACTAAAATGCTACCCTTGATGCTGCTGAGCAAAACTGTTGGCTCGAGTTGTGTGTATTGGAGGGCTGAATTTATCTATGTTGCTTTCTTTTGTTCCATACTACTACTTTTCATTAAAAAAAAAAAAAATCACAAAGTGAGGACCTGTTAGGAGATATGCAGGAAATGGCAAGTCTGCCTAAAACCAGCATGATGCAGAATGTTCTATCAAGGGTCCAAACACTGAAATGTTGACCATGATGGATGTTCCAGG
Organism: Megaceryle maxima; assembly: GCA_024605025.1. Classification (NCBI taxonomy): domain Eukaryota; kingdom Metazoa; phylum Chordata; class Aves; order Coraciiformes; family Cerylidae; genus Megaceryle; species Megaceryle maxima. The sequence goes on from JANHGN010009837.1 coordinate 52,710, forward strand.
GCTCAAGACACCTCTTGGTTGACTTATTCTGGAAGACAGGCTGAGATTTCCCCCCTTCCCTCCTCCTAGGAGGTGATACTGTTCTCCAGGGCACCCCTTGCTGGGGAAGGAGGGCAGCATTTTAGGAAGAAGTTCTGTAAAGACCAACTTGGGTACTCTTCTAAGCACTGCACATACAGCTCTGGTTTTGGGCAAGCAATAGTATCACTCTCTCATCCATAAATGTCAACTTGGTCTCCAAGACAGGCTTCTGTGTAATCTCCAGCAGCCCTTAGATTGCTGGAGCCTGTTCTGAATCAGAAATGCTCTGCGGATACAGCTGTAGTAGTGTTGTTTTTCTGAAGTGCTGATCTGCTTCCTTCCTTTCCAGTTCCTCAAAAGAAAACAAGTCAGTTGACTGAGGCACCAGAATACATTGCTGACTCTGCACAGGTTGTTTGCTCTTCCTTTGTATCTTTTTTTTTTTTCTTTTCTTAGCTGAATTGCCCCAAAGTTTGGGCCCCAGGGAAGGTACTTCTTTCCACAAAGTCCTTAGTGCAAAGCTGATATAAAGGCATAGAAGACAGCAGAGGAGTCAATGCTTAAAGATAATCTGTCATCAGATATACATTTCCACACTTCATGCCTGTTGCTTGGAGACCTTTTGCATTAGCTGTGTAAAACGTAAAACCTTGTTTAAATACAACTGTAGTTTTGTTGTTTTTGTCTCTGGGGATAGGGACTGTAGATGATATGGATGGGGCAGGTCTGTGCTACTGTGAGCATGGCTTCATCTCCTCTTCAGCCTGACCTTGGTCATCTGAATCACCCGGTTTAATCCCTGTACTTATTCAAAACTGGTGTCAACAGTGTGTCTGAGCAGAGATTAGTGTTGGATGAATGATGCTGTCTGCAAAAGTGTGAAGAGCAAACTGCTAGAGATAGAAATTACCCCAAAATTCTTGTGGTTGTGTTTGGGTTTTTTGTTTGGGTTTTTTTTTTAAGCTTTGTGTTTTGAACAATTTACTGGAGAGCTGTCTGATGGGCCATAGTGCAAGGGGATACCTAATGCAAGAACTCCTTCATCTCTAAGTAAAAACCACCTCAGTTCTTGTAGTCTCGAGGGTGGTGAAACACAGGCAGAGGTTTCCCAGAGAGGTGGTCGGTGTCCCATCCCTGGAACCATTCCAGGTGAGGTTGACTGGGGCTCTGTGCAACCTGCTCTAGTTGCAGATGTCCCTGCTCCCTGCAGGGGTGTTGGACTAGATGACCTTGAAAGCTCCCTTCCAACCTAAACCATTCTACAATTCTTTGCTGGCCTCCTGCAGCATGCTGGCATGAGCTGGGTGCCTTGGAGGTGACAGCTGTAGGGTAGCCTGGCTATGTGTGTTGCTCTGGTTGATCCCTACTAATGCATAGTTTGTCAAGTCGAGCCTGTCTTGCTAATAATAGGCAGCTTTGTGGGTGATAAGCACCAGACTGACCTTATCAGTGTGTCCATCATTTGGCCCGAGGGGAGCTTATTAGCTTGTATTTCTCACTTGTCTCCATTTAAGGCTCAGGGCAAGCCCACGTGAAACACAGAGCAGGATTAGTCCCCTTCCCATCTCCCTTCCAGGGGAAGATAAAAAGGGGAATAACAAGAAAGAAAAATGCCTCACCAGAGCTTGGAAGTTTAGATTAACAAATTTAATTAATAGCAGGAGAAAAAACAGAAGGAAGAATATTAAGGGGAGATGGGATACACAACTGTATACAAAAACTCCCTCTGCAATGGTGATGGATTGTGCGGTGCACATGGAGTCAGGCTCAGCCCTGATGAGATGCCCTCACAGTTCCCAGGCTCAGGAAGGAAGAGCCCCACCTTGAACTTCTGGTCTCCATAGTCCTAGGGTTACCACCTGTCCCCCGACTCAGTCTGTTCACCTCTAAACACCAACAACACTGTGGTTGAGTGTAGGAAATAAGGAGGGACAATATGTTTATTAAGCTGTCGGAGGAGCCTTTGGAAGGGAAGCACTACTTAAAGAAACCCCCAGATGTGCATGGCATAGCTGGAAGCACCACTGAAATGTCATGGTGGCTTGTAATAGCACAAGTATGTGATGGATGACAGTGATGTGGCATGTGCCTGGTTCTCTGCATTTCCTTGGGACATCAAGGAAGAAACTAATCTCTGTGCTTGGGGGCTGTGTTGGCCAAAATAGAGGATAACCAACCCCCTTGTCTTTTAGGTTGCTCTACATCAAGGACTGCACTGTAGGGTGCAAGAGTCCTATTAATTTTAAGCAGGCATGAGCTGCTAGTTCTGTGTTTTGTGTGTGATTGTGTGGTATGTGGTTTCTGTTTTGTTTTTTTTCTTGTACATTGCTCCCTGTGAGATGAGCAGGAGCTCCAGTGTTGCACAGGTGGGTGGGTGGAGGGACAGAAACTGTTTTATTGTGCAGCATGAGATGATTTTGCCTCTGAGTATAGCCACGTGTAAACACTGGTGCTTCTAAGTGCTGTGCATAGGCAGCTCTTTGACCCCTTTATGTGGAAGGGCTGATGCTCAGCATCCCAAGGTACCCCAAATTAGAGGCTAGTGTTGAATTCTCATTGGCACTGACTCTACACCTAAGGTGTTCTGCTTTAAGTGCCCACAGTTTAAAAAGCAGTCTGGAATCATGATTCTGCTTCATGTGCTCTTTCAGCATCTATGCCTTCTGGATATTAATTTAGCAGGAAATGGTGCTTTTTTTTTTTTCTTCCTCGGATGTTTCAAAAGCTGCCTGCAGAAACACTGGGAGGAAAGGTAATGTGGAGGTGAACTTTCTGGGAGATAGTGTTTGTTTCTGCCTTTCCTTTGGTGGAAAGGCTCAGAGTGTTTGTAAAGCTGTGCATTGGTTTTACTAGCCAGCAGTCAGATGTCTCCCTGGGCTGGTGGGATCTACTCTTCTCTCTCAGCCTTTTTGGGGGGGGGGGGGGGGGGGGGGGGGGGGGTGGGGGAGGCTATATCAAGGGGGGTCGGAAGA
>JANHGN010009837.1:55908-68154 GCA_024605025.1 Megaceryle maxima
TTTGTCCCTGTAAAGCTTCAGGAGCAGGTCAGTTCTGTCTTGGTGCAATCTTGGGAGGGGAGCAAAGAGCCTAACCCTGCACTGAGTTGATAAAGGATGTATCCTCTGGCGGGGAAGCAGCCAAGGGTGGGGGGGGAGGTTGGGAAGACTATATCAAGGGAATATGCTAATGAGTATTCATCAAGAGTAGCTGCTTTATTCCTTGGTGTACTTGCATTTCTGTTATCTTGTTATGCTTCTGTTTATTCCTGGAGTGGCAGAAGGTCATGGTGACATGTATTAAGATGCCAGCATTGCCTGTTTTGGTCACTCAGTGGCAGTTCTCATGGGCTATTGAATGGGGAGCTAGCGACATGCCCTCATGGCCAAGTCTCAGGAGGTTCTATTGTTCAGTTTGAACAGGAGGAAAAACTTCTTTGCTCTGAGGGTGTCAGAGCCTGGACCAGGATGCCCAGAGAGGTGGTGAAGTCTCCTTCTCTGGAGAGATTCCAAACCACCTGGACATGATCCTGGGCAACCTGCTGTGGGTGTCACTGCTGGAGCAGGGTGCTTGGATGAAGTGATTCCAGTCCCTACTGTTCTGTGAGATGATGCTTTAATTTGGGGTAGAAGCTCTGTGAGGTCTTAGCATTGGGGTACTTTTTTTACACTATGAAAGGAAGAAGTGAGGGTAGAAATACAGAATGCAAAGTAAAGGTGGTGTCACACTTGATATCCTTTGCTAACCTAAACTGGTAGGATGGTGGGAAAGGGCTGCAATGGCTTGAGAAGAGGTAGCATGCGGGCAACCATGCTGTATGGCTGACTGGTTCCTCAGAGCACTGGCTGAGCTGTAAATGCCTGACATCAAGTTATAGGTCAGATGAGGGCACTGTTTATATCCTGTAATTTACATCTGCGCAGTTAATCACCAGGCCTGGCAGACCTGGAGACATTGGATTGGAGTTGCATGCTCTGTTGTGGTTGGATCCCTGTCCCAGAGATGACAGGAGGCTAACAACAAAGATGTGTTGACTTAGACTCTGTGCTAATTTATCCTCCTCCCCCTTCCAGCATAAGTTTGCAGTGTTTAAATCAACATCTTTATAAATCAGGGCTTTGACTTTATTTTTTTCCTCCTGTTTTGCCACTCGGAAAACAAAGTTTGTGCAACTATGTGGTTTTTCTTTTTAACACGTGAACCTGTGGGGCAGATTAAAAGAAAACGTAGCAAAGGCAAAGCCTTGAACAACAGCATCTCTATGTAGGCTGGTGCTTGGTGAGACATTAGAGATGCTCATGGGAAGCAAAGCTGAGACCTTTGGTAGGCTGCACAACCATTTCTTGGACTGTTGGAGATTTGAGTATCCTAATTGCTGTATAATGCCACTTAAAAAAATCTAATATTTGGCAGATAACTGTGTTCTGAAATATGTTAATAGCTTCCTGGAGTGATTAAACTTGCAAAGCAGGAAAATTTTGTGATGTATTGATTTCCCTCCAACTATATCTTGTGTAGTGAATGCCATTCTCATTAAGGCAACAACAATAAAAAAAATCATTGGCCTTCTCTGGTTTGACACAAACTTCAGAGGATGCAATTACTGTCTCTCAAGCAAATGGAGAAAGAAATGTAGATGATGACTTGATCTCTTCCATTGTGTCCACTGCAGAAGGTGGAACTGAGGTGTCCCTGAGCTCCTTCAATCCCATGTGAATTCCAGCTGCTATTAAATGCAACTGGCTACTCTTTTAGCAGGTTCTCTATCTTCTCTGCTGCAAGAGTGATTTTGCTGCTGTGAAGATTTAAACCCTACTTTGTGTAACTTGCTTTCTCTTTTGATTGATCAGTATTAACTTGCCTTGGAGGCAGAGAGAAATCCATATGGTCTCTTTCTTGCTCTAAGCTGTGTATAAAGACTTCAGTTCCAAATCTAAAAAGGCTGAAGGTGTTGACGAACAAAACCAGCTTTCCTAGCAGATACACAAGTGACCCTCTTGTTAAATCTGAAGCAGTTAAGACTCCTAAAACAGCTTTAAGAGTTGAGACAGTTCCCTAAGATTAATCCAAATATGCTAGGGAGCTACTTTACATCCTTACCTCTAAAAATGTTATGAAAATGTTGATGTACCTTCACCTCCTAAAGTATTGAGGAAGAAAGTTCTAGTCTAGAAGTGGTAAGGCAATGTTGAAGACACTCATGAGTCATGCTTGAAGAGCAAGCACCAGGGAAATGTGACTTTCATCACTGAAGATGGTATGGAACATCTTCTAGAACAAGTGGTTAGTAGCTTGTGCAGAGTGTTTTCTGGGAGGATGACCCAAAGGTAGCCTGTGTGCATTATTGCATGAGCACATATATATTCAAAGCATTAATATATTCAGTGTGGTCTTGAGGAGAGAGACTTGGGGGTGGTGGTTGACAAAAAGGTCAACATGAGACAACAATGTGTGAGTGCGGGCCAGAAAGCCCCAACCTGGGCTGCATCCAAAGCAGCATGGTCAGCAGGTTGAGGGAAGGGATTCATCCCCTCTACTCTGCTCTCATGAGATCCCACCTGGAGTACTGCATCCAGTTCTGGAGCCTGCAACACAAGAAAGACATAGACCTATTGGAGCAGGGCCAGAGGAGGCCACAACAATGATGCAAGGGCTGGAACACTTGTGCTGTGAGGCCAGGCTGAGAGAGTTGGGGTTGTTCAGCCTGAAGAAGAGAAGGCTCTGGGGAGACCTTATTGAAGCCTTTCCAGTATCTGATGGGGGCCTGCAATAAAGCTGGGGACAGACTTTTTACAAGGGCTTCTAGTGATAGAATGAGGGGTAATGCCTTCAAACTGGTAGAGGGGAGATATAGATTAGAAATTAGGAAGAAGCTCTTCACTATGAGAGTGGTGAGACACTGGCACAGGTTGTCCAGGGAAGTTGTGGATGCTCCATCACTGGATGTGTTCAAGACCATGTTGAATGGGTTGTACTAGACAACCTGGTCTAGTGGGTGTCCCTGCCCATGGTAAAGGGGTTGGAAGTGGATGATCTTTAAGGTCCCTTCCAACTCAAACCATTCTATGATTCTAATACAAGATCTCTGGAAAAGCTGGGAGAGGATCCCAGCTTAGTCATGGAGACTTAGGAGAAGAGGAAGGATGGTTGAGAAGCCTTATTTCTCAGCTAGCTAGTTACATTATCAGCATGGGATTGCTGGAATTTTCACCTACACTTCCTTTTTTTGAATCTTATGGGTGGCTGTTGGGGTTTTCTGAAATCTCCAGTCTGAAGTCTACAGCAGACTGGAATTTCTGCCTTCAGTAAAAGCTTTGCGTTTGGTTATGGAGAAAAGCTTGAGGACATGAATAGAGCAGAGTGACCCAAATTACCATTATTCAACAGGCAGCACAGCTTGTATATTGGATTTCCTGCACTCAGACTGCTGTGTGTTTTCTAGAGGAACTGTTGCCATGCTTCTCAAAGGATGAAAAATAGAGAGCAGGATCTGCATGAACTTGAGTTTGTCTCCCTGGTTGTTTTGAGCAGATGTGCTGCTGTGTTCCTGCAGTAGCTACTACTGTTACAAGAAAGAAAAAACCTTTAAGTCATTGAGATACAATTCTACCACTCTGCAGCAAATAAAACTAAATTGACTGTCCCTCTCTGCTGGACCTTCTACAAGCCCATGGGGAAAGAACATTCCTTCTCAAAGAGCACAGACCCTGGGAGTGATCTGAAGACGACTGGGAGTAGGAGCATAGGTGGGTCCAAGAGCAGATGTGAAGTTGTGCTGAGGGCTAATAAAAGTAGAAAGTGGTATGGGAAGAAATCCTGCCTAGTTTTTGTGGTGCCAAGCATGTGTTTGACAAACAATGGAGGCAAGAATTGTGTTGCTTGACCAGTTTCAGTTGATATAAAATCATGAATGTTTCTACTTCTCTCAGTGGATCTCTCACCATCTCCTTAGAAGTGGAGGCAGCAGTATGTATTTTTTTTTTTTTTAAATGTCTGCTTTGTACCTGGCCATACCAAGACTCTGGCCATCTGCTTCATTTGTCAAGCTGCAGTGTTCTCCTATCCCCCACCTGATGTTTGCCATGTTCAAAATACTTGTCTGCTTATGTAACACTTGCACGCTCCCATTCTTTGTACACAAGTTGGGTATCTTAAATTCCTCCATACCAAAGAATATCAATGTAGAGTTAAATGTCTTTGTTGCCCAACACCTGTTGGGGACAATCTCCAGTGGAGCACTATGCTGAACATCTCTGCAACAGAGGTGTCCATGTGGTGCTTGATTATTTGCAGGAGGTGTTACTTGGACCCTAATTAGAACATCTCATCAGCAGGTCATCAGCTGCAATGTATTGACTTAGAGCTGGCTTGAGACCTTGGTGCACCAGCACAGATACTGTGAAAGCTAAGGCAGCAGTGTCCTGACAGCAACCTTGAATGACCAGCTAAATGCCTGTATTCCTGTGAAGAGCAGCCAACAAATCTGATGGGAATTGGCTGGATAAGTTACATGGCCAAATGGGTTTGGCAGGCGGCTGGCAGGGCAGCAAGGTCACTGAGAACAAATACTTTTGAGTGGTGAAATATTCCCAAGCTCCCTGTCCCTGTGCCATTCCAGTAGCAGTGGCTCAAATGAGGGCAGACCTTGGGAGCTCTTATAAACATCTGTCTGCTATCTAAACCCAAAGCAAAAGAGGCATAATGTGTTTGGTGGCTCTCAATCTTGGAGCTGAGAGCTTTCTTTCTCTTGGTTTGAGTAGAAATTATGTTGATGGACAAGGAAGGCTGCTCAAGTGGGACATTAGAGGAAGACAACACAGGTTTGAAAGTCTCTTGCACATCCCAGGTACCTGTCTAAACCCTTGGGCTGTTTACAGAATGGTTCTGGTGGGAAATACTAAATGTTTTATTTAACATCTCAGCTCTTTCTTCTGTAGGGTGGGAGAGGGAGACTTTTTTTCAGCTGCATCCTGTGAAGCTAGAGAAAGTTGTTCTGCTTGGTATATCACGTTTCCTTAACCAAGCTCTGACTGCAACTCTACAGGGGGGGGGAAAAAAAAGGGTGGTGTTTGAATGTTCCAATCCATGGAGAAGAGGCCAGAGAGAAATGAGGGAGGTTGTGCTTTAGTTGTCTTCATAGGTGGCGATGAATAGAAAAACCACATTTTATGTCTGCTGGAGGGTTACTTGAAGGGTTGGGAGGCTGGAAGAACCCCAAATATCATGTACAGGATTCCTGTTTATTAAAACATCAAAATTATACCAGGGATGCCTCCAGAGCTCAGGGTAGTGGCATCTTTTAATGAAGGATGCGAACTCTAAGGACTTCTGATGACTCACCTGCTGTCCTTTAGGATGAAACCAATCTTTCCTTAATGCTGACAGACTCTTCAAATTGGAGCTGATTCCTCAATTTCATTTTCCTCTGTTTTCTTGCAACACAATCTCTAAGCAGTCTTTAAATCTGAACTGTGTCTTTCTCCTCAACAGTCCGGTCATGCTGATAATCCTTTTATACTTTACATCCCTTCACCCCAAAATATTTACATGCATACAAATAGAGGAGCAACAAACTTGAATTGCCATCACAGGACTCTGACAATTTTGTACATAAACTCTACTTAGCTCTCAGTTCTTTCTTAACTCTTAGCTGCTTGACTGTCTTTCCACATAATAAATTCCTAGCATTTATTGGTCTTTTGACATATAGGTTTCCCAAGGGAAAGGAAGGAGACTGCCTGAACAAAGCCTTCTCTATAATCCGAGTTTGAAGTAGGCTTCGAACAGAAATTGCGATTGCTGGCTAGTACAGCAAGGATTTTGTGTCTCTATCAGTAACTGCATTTATGCCAGCCAGGAGGTTTGGGAAATGCTGAATATATACCTTTGACTGTATTGTTAAGAGATTAATGTGTATAACACAGAAGACTATTTGCATGTCAAGAACTGATGAGAAAAATGTTTTTTGAAATCGGAGAATCGGAGTGTTTTGGGTTGGAAGGGACCTTAAAGATCATCTAGTTCCATCCCCTCTGCCATGGGTGGGGGGCACCTTCCACTAGACCAGGTTGCTCAAAGCCCCATCCAACCTGGCCTTGAATGCTTCCAGGGAGGGGGCAACCTGTGTCAGTGTCTCACCACCCTCACAGTGAGGAATTTCTTCCTAATATTTAAATCTCCCCTCTTCCAGTTTATGGCCCTTGCACCTTGTCTTATCACTGCACTCCGTGATAGAATCCCTCCTCATCTTTCTTGTAGGCCTCCTTTAAGTGCTGAAAGGCTGCAATAAGGTCTCCCTGGAGCCTTCTCCTCTCCAGGCTGAACAACCTTGACTCTCTCAGCCTGGCCTCACAGTATAGGGGCTTCTAGCCCTTGGATCACTTTTTGTGGCCTCCTCTGGCCCTGCTCCAACATGTCCATGTCTTTCCTGTGTTAAGGACTCCAGAGCTGGACACAGTACTTCAGGTGGGGGTCTCATGGAAGCAGAGTAGTGGTGAGAATCCCTTCATGTCTATGAGTTCAGGTTTATTTTTGTTTTTTCCATCTAAAAGTCTTTCTCCTATAGAACGTCATGTGAAATAGCTTGAGAGGAAGACTTCTAGTGACTCCTAAACATAGCTTTCAGTTCTGTCAAGTGTATAGAAAACCTGAACCTTCTGAGATGGAAAGTGTTGTAGGGTGAATCTTGCATAAATGACACTGGTGGTTCTTTACCTCTGGTTGCAGTAACTGCTCTGACTGGACCTCACCCTGCTGGTGTGAGAAGTGGCTGAAGGCCATTGACTTTCTTGCAGACTGACCTTGCAGAAGGTGAGTGACTCTTTGGTAGCTAGTCCAGCACGAAGATCTGGTTTCAGAGTGTCAGCCTGCATAATGAGAGAAACTTCATTCAGTGGAGGAGTTACTGAGTGAAGCTGTTCCTGTTCTGGATCCCCGTTCCTCTCCCCTAGTATTTTCCTTGCATCGATGGCCTGTTGCACTAGGGGAGTGGATGGCTTTCATGTGGATTTTGGTCAGAGAAGACATTGCTGTCCATGGGTGTCCAGCTGGTGGTGTAGTCAAGCCAATGTGTTTGTCACCTCGATGACTTTATCCCTGTTCCCCTTCCTGTCTCAAAGGCTGGTTTTGAGAGAGGCTTTATGAAGACACCAGCCCTCTCACCTACCTGGAAGACACTGCTCTTCCCCATCCTGCCTGAAGCAGAAATAAGACAGGTTCTGACAGGAGTCCAGTGGGAAATACTGCTGGCATGAAAACTGTCTCCAGGCCCTTTGCAGACCCCTGCCCATCCTGACTTCATTTCCTGCTGGACCAGGTGGTTCTGGTCTTGTTGCCTGAGCAGAAGGACTATTGTCCCTGTCTTGCAAACAGCCACATGGAGCAGCCTGCATCTGGAACAGGCATCACTGCAGAAATTTTGGCAGGGCTCCTGCTCATCTCTTGTGCTTGTGAAGCAGCAACAGCAGCTGCCTCGTGCCCTCTCCCAGCCAGGAGGGAGAAGTAGGTCAGAATTTGCATTCTTTGCCTGGCTTCTCTGCATAACTTGCACATTTTTTTATTCTCTTTTTGAGTGAGCTATTCCTGTATGTGTGTGTTCCTCAGGTTTCCCTGAATCAGATGGTGAACACTTATAATGTATAATTGGTCTTTAATATCTGTCTTCCCTCCAAGAGCACTTCTGGGAGACTCCCCAGACTCTGAAGGGCTGATCCCAGCATGTAAAAATCCAAAATAAATGCTTGGGGCAGTGTCTTCATTTTTGGCTCTTGTACTGTCTGGATCAGGATTTAAATTTTTTCTTGTAGCTCTTTTTGCATGACAAGAGCAAGTAATTGGGATGAAATAATCTGTGCTGCAAACGTGATGGTGAGGTTTCTTTTCAGCACTTTTCTGTATGTTTTTATTGCTGGTTTGCAGTGTTCTGATGGGGGTGTGTGAAGAGAGATTGAGCTCAGCAGGCTCGTGACAAGTGGAGAAGCATACGAGCGTTGCTGAAGGGCTGCAGGACAGTCAAAGGATCATTTTTGTTGCAGTTCTGCATGCTGTGAGGAAAGAGCTTTGTGGCAGCAGTGGTCTGAAATAGCAGATGTGCTAGATGATGTCTGGTGTGTTGGGACATCGAGTGCAGAGGCTGGGACAGGAGAGCAGGGTTGGCTGATGGGCTGCGTGGTGGGGAGCATCCTTGATTGAATCTGTGTATTTTTAAGGTGTGAAGTGGCACCATCCGTTGGTGAGTGTCTGGTTTTGGTGTTTTGTGTTTTTTTTTTTTTTTTTTTCCCCCCCAGAGATTTGCAAAAACCTGTGTTGGTGTGTGCTACCACTCATAGCATGATGACAATTTGTCTTATGATTTTGGGACAGGGTGGGTGTCTTTGCTCTTTCTTGTCCCACTGAAAAACAAGGTTCAGTTTTGTGTGTGTGATTCAGCATCTCTAGCACTTTTTTTTGGTAATGTGGCAGAAAAAGGGAATGTAACATCCTGAAATTGGGTGAGTTTTTTCATAGGGGAGGGTTTCAATCTATGATGGAAAGAAAAAACTGCTACACGATTCTGGTCTGTCTTCATTTGTGTAGGTGACTTGCTGTGTTGCTGTGTTGTGGGTATTTTTGGGTTTGTGTGGCTTTTTTTTTTTTGTGGTTATATGCTCTAGAAGCCTATCTGCTTTATTGTTGGTCTGAAGGCAGGAATATGGGTAAAAGTGATATAAACTATATTAATGTGATGGGATCATTGTCTTAATGGACAATTGTATTTTTTGAATCAGAGATAATATATTTCACTGAGACTTTTGCTTTGTAACTTTTATAACATACACACATGTTTATCTAAAAATGGCTTGCTTTTTCCCAAGGAAATTTCAGAGTGGCTTACCTGCTGTATCTGCTTTATGCAAGTGAAACTGCAACTTGAATCTGTCTAAGGCTCGTGCAAATAGGAGGCGATGTCCTGTCTGTTCCTATTTGTGCCTCCTTTGACAATGTTTAGCTGCCAAGAAGTGTCAGCAGCTTGGAGATGTCTCTGCACCAGAACGACCTTTTGGGAGTTCAACTCTTCCTCATCCTGCTCTGCTGTTTGATCTCTTTCCTTGGGGCTTTTCCCTGTTCAAGCCTTGATAGTAGGAAGGCTGCTTAAAAAGTATGAGTCTTTAAAAAGAGTTGGAAGAACTTAATTTGAGGGTAGGTTTGGGAATTGCAGTGGTTACAATGAAAGCACCTTTGATTTTTATTTATTTTCATTTGTTTTGATTTTTTTGTTTTATTCCCCCTCATACCTGCCATCCAGCCTGCTGTTCACATTAATCTATGTGGATGTCTTACTGTTTCCTTTGAGTACTAGGTTTTTAATTGTGCTGTTGTGTTTTAAAAGCAGTGTGCCTACATGCTGAGAGCAGCTTTTCAGAGCTGCGTGGCATGTGGGTGTATAAAAGATCATCTGGGGAGTAGAGGTGTTGCAAAAGGGGGCTATTGTCTTTCTGCTTGAAATACCCTCGGGGACAAAATGCATCCTGCATGTGTGTCTGTGTGAGCATAGCTAATCCTCCACACTCAAGGCACTCTTCTGTCATGATTTATTGCTTCTAATGTAGCCTGGATTTGTGGCTGTAATATGCCTCAGTCAGGTTTTCCCATTTCCAGCAGCTTTTGCAGCTGCAGGATGTGGCTCTTGTTCCTGGATGATCTGTGGTCAAACAAAAGTGTTGGAAAAGTCTTGTGACACTGCTCAACATCCCTGGCTCTATAAGGAGCTTTTCTCTCTGCTGTGTTGCATCTGATCTACCCTTCACCTCCAGGTGTGGTTCAAGTAAACCAGTATTATTCTGCAGTCTTAAACTTTTCACTTCACTGTTCAGCTGCTGCTGCCCATGTGATACTTGTACATTGGCTAAGTGTCTCAGTGAATAGCCTGTTCTACATGCACTCAGTGGCACTCGGATTGCTGCAAAGAATAGCTCCATGTCTGCTGGATCTATGCATAAATCTGCCATCCTTTACCCAGATCTGCAACATCTGCATCGCATGGACAATGACAGGCATAAATGTTTGAGTTGTGTAGGTGAAGTCCTGGCCACCTCCTGTTTCTGGTTTTGCTGCAAGTTTCTAAATAGTGTCAGTTAAACCATCTCGTGAGGAGAATTTCCAAGCCCAAAAGGGTTAAAATATATGACTTTCTTCTGCCTTTAGGACCTGATCTTAGCAGGAAATTGATGATGAGCTTTAGCTTTCTTGTGCAATCTTGTAAGTAGGGGGATGATAAATGACTATCAGTTCAGTTCCTACTAGGCAATAACTGTAGCTGGAAATCCTTTCAGCTAATAAACTGCCTTGTAACTTAAAGCGAAAATGCATAACTGTCATATTATAAAGATGGAGACGATCTTGAATACAACTTATGGCTGCCAGGCTAAACCCAAAGAACTTGATGTTGAGAAACCATTCTGGAGAGTATTTGCTTCACAAAGGAGGAGAAAAGCTGCTGACAGCTCCTGTCCTTGGGACCCCAGTGCCTTAGCCTCCAGAGCAGATGATGTTTGTTACAGTTCATGAATGTGCAGTTAAAAAATGAAAAACCCTTACCTAAAACATAGTGGCCTCTCAAAAGCTCTTATTTTATTGTGCTTTTGATGAGACTTGTTCTGGAAATGTGGCAGGAGAATTCACTGTATTAGCCTTTCTTACTGCTGTGACAGGTGAGCTGGTAAGAGAGATTACTTTTTTTTTTTCCCCTCTTGAAATTAAATGTAATGGTGTTTGTTTAAATGGCATGGAGGCTGGGATTGTCTGATGGGTGATGGTACTGGATCTGCTGGAGCTGATCCTGTGCTTGCTTGTTTTGTCCTTCTTCGGTGGAGTGATCAGCTGTATCAGATGGTTTAGGTTTTATTATGGGTTGAAACAGTTGATCCAGTTGGCTCTGCAGCCTTCCCTGAGATATGTGACTGGCTTGAAACCTGTGTGTGTCACTTACTGAACTCTCCTGAAAAGATAAATCAGGCTTATTCTAATGTCTAAAGGTCATCTTGTCATGTTTGGTTGGTTTCTAGGGTGTGTAGGGAGAGCGTGGGGCTACCAAGCAACCAAAATAGGTGTTTCTTCTGAAACCTACCACAGAACATGGCAGACCCAAGAGGTTAATGGTTGGGGGAAAGAAGTGACTCATAAGTAGAACTGTAACAGTGTCTGTTTTGGTTGGGCTGTGGTAGGAGCTTGCAAACCTCCTGTGTCTCCCTGATGCATTTTAGGTGGAGAAATGGAAGAATCCTATATACTGGTAAGATTAAGCTGTTTCTGTAAGAGCAGAGAGATTGACAAGGATAGGACTGCTCTTAAATACACTCTAGCTATAATGAAAGACTTGGATTTGTTGTCTCGTTTGTTCTCTGATCTGCTATGTGTGCTCCACTCCTTCCTCTGGCGATGCCTGTGGATTCTGGTAGGAGGTTGGAGCTGATGCTCTGAGGATGCCACTGTTTGTTTTCCTCATCCTAAAGTAATGTTGGTAACAGAAAACAGCCCTGAAGATTAGGGATATTTGCCCTTAAGTTGCATTAAGTTTGTAGCCTCTTAGCTGACTTATCTTACAAAAATAATCATAATAAAATCCCCAAGTTTCCATTCTTTCCTTGTCTTAACAACAAAGAATTCAGATGCTGCCATCTGTGCATAATAACCTCAATGTTTTCTGTGAGAGCTTCACTGTGCTGCTACAGGATGGATGTGTCTTGATGCCATTTGCTCTGTAGAAGAGGTCTCTTGGGACAGACAAAATGAGCTGCAGGGAGTCTGGTTGTGATAGTAACATAAGTGAAGCCTTTACATCATTTCAAGCAAGGCTGGGAGATCCCACTACTCTGTATCTATTCCAGTTCCTGAAGACTCTGAATGAAAGGCCAAGAACTGGGTAATCTAACAGGAGAGCTGGTGGCATAGGGTTGGGGTTTATCAACTCAGTCATATTTACTCCTTTGATCTTGCTACAGAAGAAAGAAGTAAACCATTTCCCTGTATGAAAGGGTATCTTAAATATGGTATGTTTTCCTCAATTAAGGGTACTTGTCTTAAGTTGGTGTGACCTTAGTTGCACATCTTCTGAGTCTGTTCCTGTCTGAAAGCCAAGCAGCTTATATTTTGGAAACTTTTCAATAGATAAATCTGAAGTCAATAGATGCTTCATGGTGGGGAGAGACTAACTCAGTGTTGTGGGCTTTAAAGACATCTTGTGGCATTTGGCTGTGTTTTGACCTCTGATGCAGTAGTGGGATAGTTGG
>JANHGN010009837.1:68254-139876 GCA_024605025.1 Megaceryle maxima
TCAGTGTTGTGGGCTTTAAAGACATCTTGTGGCATTTGGCTGTGTTTTGACCTCTGATGCAGTAGTGGGATAGTTGGGATAGTTGGCTTTCCTCCAGTGCATGGTAGGGAATGGCCTGTGTGGTGACTCCATTATTAATGGGGTATCGAGCAGCCTGTTCTTCTTTGGCTGGACATAAGGATGGGTTTATCCTGGGCCTGGTCTGCAGACAGGAGGATAGTGTTGATCTGTACTTCTTACCTTGAAGGTGAGTGCAATCTAGCAGTGTGCTGGCTGTGGACCATGTGGAGTTATTCTGCAGCCATGACCAAACTGTCAGCAGGATTATCTCCTGCCAACATTTGAAGTATTTTAGGCAAGAGTGTTATGACACTTTCTATGAAGCTTAAGAACTTGAAGAAACTTCCCTTGAACCCAACTGGGAAAGAGCCTATGTTAGGGAAAGGTGCCCTTTATTGAGTGTTCCATTACCAAAGAACAACTAGCTCTACACCTCTCAGCTATTTCTAAAACATGTGTCTATATCTATGATTTCTCCTTTGTGACTGATAGCCAAGCCATGAAGCTGGGCTTGCCAAATTTGCAGATCTGTTATAGTAAAGGGCTTTGACAAATCAGTTTAAACAGCTATTTGTTTTCAGTTAGAGGGACCTGGACAAGCTGGAGAAGTTGATCCAGGTGAACCTCTTGAGGTCCAGCAAGGCCAAATGAAAGGTCCTGCACATGGGTCATTGCAATTCTCAGGCTGGGGGATGAAGGGATGGAGAGCAGCCCTGTGAAGAAGGACTTAAGGGTGCTGGGGGGTGAAAAGCTGGACATGAGCTGGCAACGTGCACTCACAGCCCAGAAGCTGTGAAGTGTCATCCTGGGCTGCATCCAGAGCAGTGTGGGCAGCAGGTCAAGGGAGGAGATTCTGCCCCTCTGCTCTGCTGTGGTGAGTCCCCCTGCAGTGCTGGATCCAACTCTGGAGTCCTCAGCACAAGAGAGACAGGAACCTCTTGGAGTGGGACCAGAGGAGGCCACAGCAATGCTGGGAGGGCTGGAACCCCTCTGCTGTGAGGCCAGGCTGAGAGAGTTGGGCTTTTTCAGCCTGGAGAAGAGAAGGTTCCAGGCAGACCACCTTGTGGTCTTTCATTACTTCAAGGGGGCTAGTAAGAAAGATGGGGATTGCCTTTTTAACAGGGCCTGTTGACACAGGACAAGGGGTGATGGCTTTGAAATAAGAGGGGAGACTTAAGAATGGATAGAAGGAAGAAATATTTTACACTGAGGGTGGTGAGACCCTGGCCCAGGTTTCCCAGAAAGGTGGTCAATGCCCTATCCCTGGAAACATTCCAGGTGAGGTTGGATGGGTCTCTGGGCAACCTGCTCTAGTTACAGGTGTTCCTGCTCAGTGCAGGGGGATTTGACTATATGTCCTGGAAAGGTCTCTTCCAACCCAAGTAATTCTATGAAATCCCATGGGCTTTCAGGAGCCTATATTTAAAATGTCTTTGAACTCAAAGATATATTTAAGAGAAATCATGCTTACATCCTCATAAAAAGTGAGCCACCTGTTGCAGAGAGGAGATCTTGAGCTTGAGTGTGCTGGGCAAGCTGCATATGCTGGGTTCAAACCTGTGGGCTGAACAAGTGCTAGGTGGCAAAGATGCTTCTCCAGCATGGGGAACAAAACCTTATTAAGCTGTGAAAAGAAACATGATCATGCCGTTGAAAGACGGAGCTAGACGCGATGAGGAGTTGCCTTTGTTTTCCCTTTGGAGGGATTCTATGAAGCTAAACAGATTGAGGACTGAAGTGTAGGTGGTGTGTGAAGAAGGCACTTGCGTAATGTCACTGGAATAGAAATGAGTGCATGATGCTCTGCTCTTGTCCCTGCTGCTGGAAGCAGGTGGTATCAGCTGTTTTCAAAAAAAGGCAAGATTTTTAACAGGCTTCTGTCAGTCAATGCTAAATTGAACAAAAAAAGAGAAAAATGTTAATTTCTTGAGGGCTTGGCAGAAGATTGAACAGCAAACAACTCCACCTGCAAACGTCTAGAATTCAAGCTGCTTTTATAAGATATTAGTAATTTTGGGACTGTGTTTTCTAGCTCAGTGATAATGTTATTGCCCTTTTTTTTTTAAATACTACTGAGGAAGATCCAAGCTAAGGGCTGAAGACCTTCTTAATTGAAGTCTCCTGGGCTACCTGATAGCTTACAAATGCTTTGTTAAAGAGAGAAATGGTCATTCTTGGAAAGCATCATGATCCAAACCCCCAACTTTCTGTGATATTTAAAATTTCTTAGAAAGCAAAAAGTTAATAGCCAGGATTAAAGAGGGAGAAGATGGTGATTGTTCAATGCTGCTAGCTTGAGGGGGTCTATGCTGGAAAATGTTTCCATCCTGATCAGCTGCACTCTTTTGGAGTTCATATGTTGGCTGTGAACTTCAGGCTGTTTTAAAACCTGGTAAAGCACTTAGTTTCTCTATTTGAAACATCCATTTAGAAAGGGAGGAAGAAGGGGAAATACTAAATTGAGTCCTCTTTCCAAGTTGCTTCTGTACACAGTGCAAGTGGTGGTCACTCTTTCCCAGGTCACTGGGTTGTGCTTTCACTGGCCAGGAGGCAGACACCTCTCCAAAACTTCTTTCCTGCATGGAAGCTGCCTGAACTCTGCCTTCCTTGCTTCTCTACAGAGTCTCAGTGCATGTGAGAGACTTACATGGGTCTGGGGAAGGAAATGCAATACCTCTGGTATTTCAAATTCATGAAGACTCTTTTTTCACTTCAACTAGTAAGCAGTAGTGATTTTTTTTTTGTTTCCTGTGTCATCTTATGGTATTGGGAGATGATATCTCTCAAACATGGACCTGCCTTGCTCCTCAACTTTCTTGTACAATGTGTGGCAAGAGCCCAACTGTGTTTTCTGCCAAACAGGGCCATGTTTTGCCTTGATTGATGAGATAAGGAAATGAGGGCTCACAAGCATTCATCCAGAGAGATAGGGCACCAGTGCTCCCAATCCATGCTTTAAGAGTTAAAAAATGCCTTTGGCTCAGCAACTTTCATTCTCTTCACGCAAGTGAACCCAGCTTGGAGAATGTTTACAAGCCTAGCTTGTAAAGGCTGATTTTTAGGTGCCAAAAGCTAGGAGTTCCTCTGAGCTCAAGTGGGTTTATAAGCATGGCTCTCATCTCATCTATGCAGAATAGAAAGTGTTCCTTTGTAAGTTGCTGTCAAGAGTTTTCAGAGAACTTTTAGGAATGCAGGGCCTGGACTTTGGGGCAGAACCTTACATTCCTTTAAGAAACCAGTTCCTGTACATAAACATGAAATCATAGAATAAATAGTTCAGCTTGGGAGGGAGCTCAGGAGGTCGTCTAGTTTAACTACCCATTCATGTCAGCTATGAAATTCTCTCAAGAGCAAGCTGATGAAATAACCTTAACAGCTGAATCTTGTGGGTTGCCAGAAGCTGGTATGATGTTGCAGGATGTGTAGGCTGACTCAAAGAGCACTTTTGGATGAGCAGGAGCCACCACAACCCCACCCTGTATCACACAGAAGAATGTGAGCCAAGGGGTCCAAGTCCGCTGTTTTTTGGGACTATGCAATCCACAACAGAACTCCTCCCTGCCCCTGAAAAAACAAAACAAAACCAACCAAACAAAACCCCCCCCCAAAAAACAAACAAAAAAAACCCCAAAACCCAACCAAAGTGCCCCTAAACCAAAAAACAACCAACAAAACACCACTGTCAAGAGTTCATCTTTGAATTGGTTAGAAAAAAGTGTATTTTAGCAGTTGCTTAGATTTCTTTTGGTCTCCCTGGAGACACAAGTAATAAAATCATTGGTTTAACTAGAGAGGGCAGGAAGGATGTGCAAAGTTTGATTCATGTGTCTCTCCCTTGACACCCATGGACCTAAGAGCCAAGGAAGGTAACTAGTTTAACTCAACTGGATTTAGTGAGTGCAGAGATTAGAATGGCTTCTTTTTCATGATTGAGGCATCTTCTGTCTCATCCAGCCTTGGGACTTCTTGATCAGCTTCTTGCTGGCTTGAAGTGGCATGTATGTGTCTCTTCCCAGCTTTCTTGGCTTAAGAGCTTCTGAAACTAGTTTTACATGATAGGTGAGCTCTGGTTTGACTGTACTGGAAAGGTAAAACACTGTTTCAGGTGTTGCTTCTCAGTCATTCAAAGCAGTGCCTTTTCAGGAGAAACAATCACTGTCTGGTTAGGAAAGTGCTCTGTGGTCTAATACCTTAAATACTTTAATCTGAGGGAGTTAAGTGGCTTGTTTTACATCTGACATTAGTAATGTCAGTAAGGCTGGGGCTGACAGAGATCTGGAAGGTGTGCTAATAATGCCAGAATTCAGGTCGAGAAGAAAGTGCTTCCTTCCCATTGTAACCCAGGACTCCTACATAACTGTTCTTAAACCAGTTTGAGAGAGCTGAGGTGGAAAGAAAAAACAACCACACTAGTCAAATATATTGCTGTTAAGGCCCCGGGATCCAAAAATAAGGTCATGCTACTGGGGATGAAGGAGGACCTGTTGGAGGGAATGGTATGCTGGAGACTGACAGAGAAATTCCAGCGACTGTCAAATCAGCCATTAGGTGACAGACTTGCTGTCACACTTTGTCTGGTCTGTAATCTTGATGTGAAGATACTCCTGTTGGTTTATAGAGCATGTCCTACCTGGGAAAGCAAAGTCTTCTAGTTCTGGGAAGCAGTATGGTAGCTCTTGTTTACCTAGATCATGATGCTCCCCTCTCATAGATGCAGGGGAAACTGGAGATCTGAAATTCCTACAGTGGTAAAGCCTCTTGTGTATTCATGTCAAATTCCCTGTTTTCACTTGAAAATATTTCTTAAGATGTGGAGAAACAGCTAGTTTGCCAGATTTGGGAAGAAAGACATGAGGTTCACTTGATTAGTCCCCCCTTTCCCATTTGTCTCTTTTTTAATTGACGATAGATTAACTTGATAATCTGTTAATGGCAGTGCAGATCTCTTCTGCCTCTTGGCAGTGCTGGGTTAACAGTTGGACTTGATGATCTTAAAAGTCTCTTGCAATCAAAATGATTCTATAATTCAATATGATCTTCAGAACTAGCAGGATCATCGTCATTTTTTAAAACAGACTGTGTTAGGTCCTGTAAATGTCTTGTAAGGACTAGAAAAATGATTGACCTCAGGAGTTTCTTACTCTGGAATGCTCTGAGGGGAAAGTTTCTTGGCTTGGTGGGTGTCTAAGGAGGATTTTCTGAATTTGATACAAACAACAGTCTCCAAAAATTATTGTTCATGTTGATTATCTTTTTCCTGTCCCTCAGGTAGCTCTTTACCTTGTTAATGAGGGTATTTTATATTACAGCCTTGCGCAAATCTGAGTAATTCTTGTGAAATGCAGTCCTTGTGCAGCAGGAAAACGTATCTTCCTATTAGTGGCCTGAAGCATGAGTGGTGACTTCAGAGTCTTCCTCCTCCTCTTCCTCACTGCATAAATAGGTGCTCCTTTCCCTGTTACTCTGTGCTTGCACCATCAGGAGTAACCTAACCCGTGTTTGTGTTTGTGTCTTTGTGATGTAGATTTCTTAATTGCCCCTTCTACTGTCTGACCAGTTACTCAGCTGAGAAGTACTCTCTGCAGCCTTCTACTACAGTCTCCCGTATGGTGAAGACATAAATACTCTACTCCGAGATATACTTCCTTAGTCTGTAAGGTTTTTGGTTTTGATGTGTTGTTTGTTTTGTTGGGGTGTGGGGTGAAGAATTATTTTCAGTTTCTTTCTTGGCCATCTCTTTTCCTTTGGAATGAAGAGTCTTCCGGTTTATCCTGGATACTGGTGGCTTTGAACTCAAGCATGCTCATCCAGGGAACAGTAATTTTAATGCTGGTTTGCTCCTGAGTTTCAGTAGTATGTAAGAACCATACCTACAAAAGGAAAAGTATTTGCTGAGGGTCTCTCTTATTTGTTTTGGGTTTTTGTTTTGTTTGCTTATAATGTTTATAAAGCCTAATCCTGAAGTTTCTTGCTAGATTTACACTTGTAGAGATGCTGTTTTGAGTACTTGGTGCTTTATTTTAATTTGATGAATGTATCAGTATTTTTTTCAGTACATTTTCAGTATTTTCAAGAGGATGGCAGAAACTGTCTTGACCGTCCATCCATCCATCCAGCAAGTTGTTTAATGTGAGGTGCTCTCAATGTTTTACTATTTAACCAAAAAATGTTGACCCAGGAACAAAGTCTAGTTTCTTTGGGACTTATTTCAAATCTTTAATCTTCTCACTTCCATCCTTTCATATCTCCAGCTGTACATGCTGACTAGTCATTGACAATGTGCTGGTCTAGAACTGCCCTTTTCTTGGGGGGAAGGTTCATTTGATTCTTTCCCACCTGGCATCAACTCCTTCTGAAGAGTTTACCAGTGTGTAACTGCTTTGTGGGTTGGAAGAGGTTGATGTTTGAGGGCATTATTGCTTGGCAAGGGAAAGAAAGATAGGGGAGAGCAGAGGAGAACAGGAACAGACATGCAATCACACTGTTCTTTTTAGGAAAATAAGCTGAAAATAAAAATGTCTTTAGCTCTTGGCTAGTGTAAGAAAATCTGTCTGTTTTCTTAAGCAGACAGTAGCTTCCCTCAATGTCCTTATCGAGTTAGGCTCTTAATCTGAATTGACGGAAGGTGAAAACCCAAGTGGCTTACTGCAAGTAAAGTGAAGTGGGCTGAATTAAAAGCCATTTAATCCTGGAAATGCTGTGTTTGTGTGCAGTTGACTTGCCCTTTCAAGTTACACAACCTAATTTTCCTGGGAACCCCTTAAGAAATAAACCCTGGGGGTATGTGTGTGAGAGAAAATTAAAAAAAAAAAAAAAGCTTTTCTGTGAGAGTTCTGTGCTCCAGAAAATCCTCTCTGCTCTCCTGGGATGTGGCTGCTTTTTTTTGACTATATCCCAGATGTGTGAGATACCTGACCCACGTGGATAGGTGCTTCTGTCTTCAAAGCAAGTGTAGCTTTGAAGACTAGCACGTGTTTTTGTTTCCTTGATGCTTGTTTAAGGGCGGCTTCTCAAAAGATGTGCAGGAAGCCTTTATTTTTTAGCCACTTTTTCCTTATCTGGTGCTCAAGGGTCAGCCTTGGGGAGTGCTTTTGTCGTTTTATATTCTACCCAGAAAGACAAAGATGTCACCCTGTTGAATGAACACGTGTTCCCTGTAGTCAGTCTTAGCACTGCCTGTATAACTGATCTTTATTCTATGATGCTGAGCACTCTGCCCTGGTAAAAATCTGTTGGGTATTTCTGATTTTTCTTTTCACTACTGTAATGTTACAGAGAACTTAAGAAAAATGAACCTTCAGCCTCTCCTTTTTCTGAGATCATTCCTAGAAAGCTTTGTGTTTTACAGGGAAGGGAAAAGAAAAGAAATACTGGTGCTGTTGCATCCTGACCTCTGGGTTCCTGTGGGACACTCTGCTCAGCTGCTCCAGATGTTTGGATAAGCTGCTCTGCACTGGAAGCAATTCCCACCAAACTCCATAGCTATCTATTAATGGACCCTTGGGTCAAGACCATGTTCTCTGCAGCATGAGGCTGAGGATCATAAGCAATGACCTAAATGGGCATTAGTGCTTTGAGGCAGATGGTGATGTTTACACCAGCATCCCTATACTCTAAGGCTTATTGTAACTTAGGCATGGTTTGCTCTGGATATTTTTGTCTGACCAACATCAATAACATGCTAGTTGTGAATGAGGAAGGGGAAAGATGCATAAATGGCTGTAACAATGGGCAGCTCTAATCAGTATTTCACAAGTTATGGGGTACTCCTATATATTTTTTTTTATCACTTACTGACTAGCCAAATAACCCCTACTTAGCTTTGCATTGAGTTTCCCTGGAGGTGGGGTAGAGAGAAGACAGCTGTCTTTCTATGAATGCAGATGTCACTGCTGCAGATGTCATTGTTTCAATGTAACGATGATTATTTTTGAAGATGACAACTTGCTCATCACTGCTGATAACGTGGTGAGTGGTGGTGCCAGTGGTAACTGCCGGAAGAGTGTCACTGATGCTGGGGAGGGTGCTGGAATGGAGTGGGTTAATGCTCATTGTATTAAAAGTGTCAAAACCAATTGAAAGCACTTTGACTAATAGGTCTTGGATTTGCATCAGTAAATGAGTTTGAATCCCTCATGACTGGTCCTTTCCATAAGGAAAACAAGATAGTAGATGATGTAACTGGCAGATGGAGTTGTGTGGGTTGTTTTGTGGTGGGGTTTTTGTTTGTTTGATTTTTTTTTTTTTTAATAAGAACAAGATTCTCTAGACATGGGTTGGAAATGACTGTGAAATCTCATCTGTTAACTCTGGGAGTTGCCATGTGCACGGAGAGGTGGTTTCCCTCCTGACTTCACCCTCTTTCCCCTTCCCTTGATGTGTCCCTTCTAATGCCAGAGTCAGAATGACCTTGTCCAGCATTTTGAGATGCTTTTTGGAATGTGAGGAACATTTTAGAATGTTTCAACTGTTTGTCAAGTTGACTGTTTGCAGCATAAATATTTTAGAAGGGAATTTTCTCAGAGTAAAATCACTTTGTCCTTATTCGTGTCTTCCTAAAGATTGGTTCCCAGGTTTTTAAAGAATACACACATCAGGAGTCAAGACAACCTGGCATTGAGTAACTGTGTGATGGGGTAGCTATAACCTGTCTCATTTCCCACTTGTTTCCTTAGATGCAATTTTCATTCACTGTGCAGTGTCTAATATCTGCTGTGCAAGAGAGATGGAGGAGGGGATGGGCATTGTGTTTATCTCTGTTTTCTGATAATGTTTTTGCTTCCATGTTGTTTCAAGTGATCAGAAATCTGTAGTGAAGGTGATGAAATGGAAACAACCAACTCCATGAGTCTGCCCTGACAGCTTGTGAGAAGGGGACTATCTTCTCACAGCCTGGAGTAGCTTTGGTGGGGGCAACATGTTAAATTTGGGCAATTTATGAGAGGGGTTTCCAGGATGTGCTGTAGCTGCTTGCTTGAAAAATGCACGTGTGTGTGTCATTCTGTAAGTTGAGACTCCTGTGGGGGCACTTGATAATTCATTTAATCTTGGACCTGTTAGGTCACTCAGGTGAGAGGGGATGTCAGGAAGTCTTCTACTCCATCTTACCCTGATCAAAGCAGGGTCAATGCTGAGCTCATATTGGGTTGTTCAGAACTTTGTTCAGTCAGGTCTTGAACATCTCCAAAAAGGGACATTGTGCAATGTTAGAGATATTTTTATCACTGAGAGCATTCCTGAAGTCAGAAGTAGGACCTACATCTATGAGAGATGTGGTGCACATGTCTGCCATGAACCTTTCAAACTGCTTTCAGGGCTCATGTCATCTGGCATTTCCAAGCATTAGGCAGCAGCTCATATTGGTTCTTCATATCCCATGCATTCATGCTCCTGTTTTCACTGACAACTTTGGTATTTCCCACCCTGCACCTGTATTATAAAGATAAGTCAGTGATCCTTCTGAATTCATCTAATCCAGACCATCTTTACTTGTTGAACTCTCCTGGGCTTCATCAGTTAGCTCGTGGCTTTTCAGAGTGCTCTATCCAGAAGTGAATACCTATAAGGCATTTCCAATATCAGAGTATCTGTCTTGACTGCTCCCAATCAGTCCGGTTGCAATAAGGAGGAGTGCTAGAGCCAGAAGCAATCTAAAGTCAGGGAGATTTCTCTGAGTCTTACATGTTATCAGATCCTGACGAGTATCTCTTTTGATTACTTTGGCCACAGCACATCCAGCGTGTTTATAGTGGGTAGGAGTTTGCTGTGTGATTAGAGTCTGATCAAATTAATTTATGCATTCTTGGTGTAGGAAGCCAAAACAGTATCTGGCTTGTAGAACAACGGAGCTACAGAGGAACAGATAACAGCTATAGAGCAGTGAATATTTGCTTTGGAGATGGAAGCAGAAATGACCTCTTGGAGGATGTGGAGGGAATAGGTCTTGTGTATGCAGTTCTCTCTGCCAATGGGATCAGGGAGGGTATTTTGGTGCTATGCTGCACGTGTTGGCTCTGTAGAATGGGAAATAAGGAGCAAGTGAGTTTGCTTCTTCATTAATTTACCTTCTCTGCTGCTTAAGAACACTTTCAATTTTTTTTTAAGAATGTATCTTGCAGCTGTATGGAAGGAATCGATCATAGGAAATAAAGAGCTTGTAATCCATTTAACTAGGACTTTCCACCTCTCATTAAGCCAGAGACATTCAGGCTTAATTCTCTGGATAGCAGTTGCACAGCAGACGTGCAGAGTATTGATTGTAAAATGAATCTTGCTGAGCTTTTTCTCCACCACCCCCACCCCTTACTGTTTCAATTAAAGTGTGTGCAGTGGGTGTGGAGGCATTTTGCTCATTCTCAGATGAGTGCTGTTGGCATGGTTCATGCCGTTCTCTTCTTTTCTTGCTGGCATGAACCAAATTTTGAGCAGTACAGCAGGGAATGTGTCTTGGGAAAAGCAGACAAGTCCTCTACAGCAATGTGTTGGACAGGCTTCTGCTCTAGCTGCTAACACCTTTCAGAGAAGGTTAAAACTGCATCTTGGAGGGCCAGCTAATGCAACTGACATGACTATGGTGAACTCCTCAGGGGTGTGTGTAGGAAAAGGTAGTCAAGGAGGGGGGAGAAAAGGTTGTCTGTAAAGGAAACTGCTTGTCAGGGTGTGTATGTTCAAACCCAGTTCTGTTTCCACTTAATTCCTCCACAAAAATGGATGCTAAAAATGGATAAGGCTTGATGTAAACTTCCATTTTGCAGCTTAGTGAAGACAACAAAACTCTTGAAATCTGTGGAGAGGAGAAATATTATGCAATCTTTTAAATTTCTTAAATAATTTTTAATTCCTTGTCTGTGCTTGAGCCCCTTCAGAGTTTTTATCAGCCTCTAGCTATGCTTTTCTAGCATCACTAGGTCTTGCTTTTGTCTTCTAATAGCTTTTCATCTCTTCTCTCACCTTTGTCTCTGTGCGCAGCCCTGCTGATGTGGTTTCATTACCCAGACCATGCTGGCATCACTATGAATTGACTTTCAGATGATCTCTAGGCAACAGAGGTTGAACATGGGGTCTCTGTCAAGACACAGCTCTCCTTCCAACTTCTTCCAGACCTGTTCAGTGCTTTCCTGCACATCTCTTTGATTTTGTGGCTCAGATGCCTCCTCTTCCATGTCTTTTGCCAAGATAAACAGCCACTTCTGGTGCTGTCTGGGTCCTTGTGTTGTCTCACCATAGCTTAACTGTTCAGCTGTTATTTTAGTGGGGTTTTTTGTGTGTGTGTTGGTTGTGGGGTTTTTTGTTTGTTTGGTTTTGGTTTTGTGGTGATGTTTGTTTGCTTGTCTTTTTGCTTGTTGCTTGCTTGTTTGTTTGTTGAACTGCTGTGTTCTTGTGCTGGTCTGAATGTTTCTCATGTGCTGTCCCAAAGTGACTCCACTAGGCATGGTGCCAAGACAGTGCTTGCTACTGCCCCAAAGTGGTGTGCTGCAATGACTGTGTGCTCTGCATGTCTGTCTTCCTGGCAGAGCTGATGGTCCAAGACCAGACACATACTGGAGCTGCTCTGCCTGTATTTGTCTGGGGAAGTCACTTAATGCACTTGTGTGCATTTAGGACTGCCTAGTAGAAACTTTCTGTACCCAGCCTATTTCTGTGGTTGATTCTGGCTGTAACCCAAAGGTTCCTCCCTGTGGTCTCTCACTGTTTACTGCAGTGGCATGAATGGTTGGCTGTTGGGAGTTTCCACTCTGTGACTGCCTCCTGGATGCTGCCCTTCCTCTTCCAAGCACCAGTACTCCACTAGCTGAAAATACTACTTGAATCACAGAGTGGTAAGTTTTGGAAGGGACCTCTGGAGATCATCTCATTCGACCCCCCCCCTTCTAAAGCAGGGTCAATTAAAGCAGATTGCCCAGGATTGTGTCCAGGCAGGTTTGGAGTCTCTCCAGAGGAGACTCCACAATCTCTCTGGGCAGCCTGGTCCATTCTCTGGCACCCTCACAGGAAAGTAGTAATTGAATGCAGGAAAAATTTAGCAAAGTGGCTGGGATTTCCTCTGGTTGATCTGCTTAAGGGTTTCAGAGCCCTCCTTTTGAGCAGCCCTATGATGATCTCACAACTTCTCATGGTTTAATACATCAGCAGTTCTTGGTGCCTGACTGAACTTTTCAATGTGTCAAGCCCATCTTGCTGAAGGATAAAAGAGCATGCTGTGACCTCTTTTTGTTTGGTCCTCTTGGATGCCACCAAGCAGCTCTTTCAAGGCAACAGCAACAAGGCCCTCTTGGGAAGTCTAGTTGGCTTGTTCTTGGTCAGTAAAACTGCTGAAGTCCACTGGCTTCCTGGCAGTCTCTGTCTTGGAATTTATCTGAGTGTTAGCTCAGTAGGGTTGGGATATACTCTTAGTATAAAGATCATGCAGCAGTAGGGCTGCTGTCACTTTTCATGTAAAACTGTTTTCATTCCTTATCATGGTCAGTGACCCTGATGTAACACTGGGACTCTTAGCACTTCTTCTCTCTTTTTTTTTTTATCTTTCAGCTTTACTTGCAACTGAATTATTATTCCATTTCCATAACAGAAATCTTTCTGTGCCTGCTGAATACTAGCCTATCTTGCCTGATACTTGCTGGCCTTTCTTGTTAAGCACAGGAGATGTCCATGTATGGGCATCCCAACTTAGACCTCCTCTGATACAGACTCAGAGATGGACACAGACTTTTGACAGATCTACCGGCTACCCTGAGGTAGAATCAGCTGTATCCATGTCACTTAATGCATTTTTCTAGTTTCTTTGTGTAGTTTTGTCTCCCTCCAACCATTTGTCTCTGGAACAACTAGCTGTTGACTTTTTCTGCCAGGAAGAATGGACTGCTTAAAACTTTTCTACAATGAAAAGCCAAGAATCTCATTAGACTATCAGATGTGAGCAATTTATGAGTTGTTGACCCTCTCTTCACCAGCCCCAAGAAGATCAAACTCTTCATACTTATGTTGCAGGAAGTCTTTGTCAGAGGGGACCAAAAGCATCCTGTGTTTCCTCTTAAGGAGAAGTCTTCTGTCCCTTCCGTGTTTTGCCTACTTCTTGCAGAACATGTTTGTTGCTTCATCTGATTTTTTTTTTTTAATTTTTATTTTTATGAATAGTGGAGGTATGGAAGATAGGGCTTACAGGGCTTATTAAAATGAGTAGCATAGAAGATGTGAGCCAAATAGGGCAAAACAGAAGCTGTGCTTTAAGGTTCCTCTTGATGAGCCACAGAAACTTATTACACAGGAACTACGCCCACGGCAGGAAAAGCTTTAAGCAGAGTTTGTGTTTTGACCACTCGGATCTAACCATGAAGCAGAGGCTTGTGAAGACTGTCTGTTCTGCATTATTATTCTTGCAGAGCTGTTGTGCTTTAGAAAATCAACCATGAAACTCCAAAGGAAACAACATATATTCCTTGGACTTTTCCAACTAGGGAGATGCTGTATGTCTTATTTGTCACCTGTTGTTTCATAGTCTGAAGTTATTTTAAACTTTTGTTTGTGCAGAAGCCTTTGGCCTGCATTACTCTGTTTCTCTGATTCCGGAGCTGTCTAAGCAAGACAGCATCCCATGTAAGTACGTGGACTGTCCTTGTGGCTTTTCAATCTATGGCAAACTTTCTCTTGGCTTTCTAACTTCTGAGCATGAGGCAGAACTCATTGGACTTGATTGTGCTAGTTTGCAGGGAACAGTCACTTAAAAAACATGCAGGCACAGCTCATGAGGTTCTTTGCATGCGTCAGCTCTGTTATCAGCTAGGTCTCTTTCTGAGAAGAATCTGAACTGGCCGTGTACTGGATTGTTTGTGTCTTGTCCATAGAATCACAGAATGGTTTGTGTTGAAAGAGACCTTTTCAAGGTCATCTAGTCCAACCTCCCTGCAGGAAGCGGGGACATTTGCAGCTAGAGTAGGTTGCTTAGAGCTCTGGCCAGCCTGACCTGGAATGTTTCCAGGGATGGGTCATCACCTGGTGATGGTGTTTCACCATCCTCATTGTAAAAAATGTCTTCCTTATATCTAGCCTAAATGTACCTTTTGGTTTAAATCCATCACCCCTTGTCCCCTCATAATGGGCCCTGCTAAAAAGTCCATCGCTATCTTTCTGATACTTCTGATACCCTTTAAGTACTGAAAGTTGCAATAAGTTCTCCCTGGAGCCTTTTCTTCTTCAGGCCGAACAATCCCAACTCTCTCAGCCTTTCCTCATATTAAAGGAATGTCATCCCCTTTGTCATGACAGAGCAGGTTGATCTGTGTCGTCTTGTACATTGTAGCCAAGGCTAGGTTGGATGAGGCTTTGAGTAATCTGGTTTGGTAGGAGTCATCACTGCCCATGGCAGGGAGATTGGAACTAAATTATCTTTAAGGTTTCTTCCAGCCCAAACCTTTCTGTGACAGCTGACACCTGGAGTTATTGCAGAACCTTACTCCTGCTGTCTTTTGAGGATCTACAAATGTGATCTGTTGTTTAGATAGAAACTGAACTAAATGGGGAATTCTCTTACTGGGACTAAGTTTGCAACGTGTTCTCCTTGAGGGCTTGCTTGTAGGAAAGGACTCTGCTGTGATGTGCCAGTGAAGGTATAACCTGAAGTCAGACAGTGTATGAGCACCACCTCTTTTGTCACAGACAAAAATGCAGCATAGTCCTCCTAACCTGGAAAAGATATTTAACTGGTATTAGCTGTTTCCCAGTTTGGGAGGAGAGAACCTGGCTCCTATCACTGGCTTTGTAGCAGCTGTTGGGTTTTCAGAGCTGTGCCAAGGCCTTGACTTGAAAGGTTTTATTGCAAAGGCTTTTGCAGAAAGCAGACTGCATTTGGTTATTCCTCTACAAGAAGTTTGTACAGGTTTTTCTGGTGTCTTGTTCCGCTTCTTCAACCCTTTTAAAATGCTAGGCACCTAACATGCCCTCAGTTTGTGGAAAAACATTAAGAAGCTAGATTGCGGAGGGCGTTAGTACATACTGTGCTTATTTATTTAGTGAGATTAAAGTCTAAGTTTTTCTTTTGTAATCCCTTTGAAGTGTTTATCTTTTGAAGTCTGAATTTTCATTAACTGGATGTGTACAACCCCCAAACTGAATGCTGCCCTAATTTCAAAGCATTAATTTTTTGAAAAAACTCAGGAACAATAAACCCATAGGGGCTACACGTCAGACAGATCCTGACTATTTGGGTCATCACTTGCCACTTTATGAATCATAGTGGTTCTGCAGGCTGTCTCCTGGCATTAGGATATAGTCATAGGGCTTATGCATCACCAGGGATACAGTGATGCTCTCCTTCAGAGGTATAAGAGTTCTCTGATATATCAAGACATGGCCTGTAGATCTCTTTTTACACTATATATAAAAAAAATTTTAAAAAAATTCCCCTCTTGTTTTCTGTCATTAGAGCATCAACTCTCTTTTTTAGGACAAGGGTGTTTTGCCAAATTGTGTTTTCCTCCCTCATTTCTCATCCAGAAGCCTCTGCTTATACGTACATGTGCACATGGTAAGGAATACTTTGCAGATTATCTTTTTTGTTTGTTTGACAGTGAAAAAAATTTAGATGGCACCTGGCATTTTCATGCCTCTGCTGCTTCTATCTGTGTAGAGAGTCTTGAGAGTTATTCATACAAAACATTTAGTTTTGTATGAATAACTCTAGCCTGGAACTAGTAGGTGGGAGGCCTCTAACTCAACCTAATTTCCAGAATGAGAAATAACAATGTACTGGAAAAAGTAACCCCACTGGGTCATCAAAAGGTCTTCAGCAATTGGGTATGACTCTGTGTGTGTCATTAGTTGGGCACTTTCCACCATTAAAATACATCATCTCAGCAGTTGAAGCTGTTTATGACTTTGGGTTGTTCTGTTACCATTCCTGCCTTGAAATTAAATCTTGATCTCGTGAGTTGAGATGTTCTGGGTCTGGGCCAACAAAATGTGGAAAGTACTGCTCAGTGTGTGTGTGCATATAGATTTCCTCCTGTGGGAATGGCTGTGGCAAACATCCCTCTGTAAGAGTTGTTCTGTTATTAAACAGATGGAGATATTGTCTCTCGTCCATTTCCATTTTCTGAGTCAAGGAAAGTGAAATTGCATTACTTTTGTTTGGATGAGTTCAGTATATTAAAGAGAAGATTGTTATGAAAACTGTGAAGAGTCTGTGAAAAGTCACAAAAACTTAGATCAGTTCCTTCTGATGCTTTAAATCATTTCAGCGCTGGCTGGGCAATAGAATTGGAGAGTTTGCTCTGGAAGAGCTTAATTTTTGTTGTTTAGAAAGTATTTAAGAAAAACCAGGATTTTCCAGTATAAATAGGGAAACAATTGGCAATGTTTTCAAAAATATTGATCATAATTGGGATAACTGCTTATCAATGATGTTATCATCTAATTGGTATCAGTAATTATTTGCTTAACAAGGTTCTAAGTGCAACTCACTTGATAGCAAATTTTATGAGATGGAAATGTTGAAAGTATGCAGAGATTCTTGATAAACAGTGATCCCATGAGTCGCCAATGAGAGGAAAACCACTTCTTTTAATGTGGAAATTGGTAGAATCTGTCAAAGCTCTTTTACAATGGATTAGCTAAAAAGAAAAATCTCATCTCAAACAACCTTGGAGTCTGTATTTTCTACATTTATTTGCATTGCAAGTGGGGCAAATTTCCTCGGGCCTGATTTTTGAGAGATTGTACCTGGTGCTCTTGGTGTACTTTGGTTTTGAATGTCCCACTTTTGGCCTTTCCAGATATGGGGGCAGGACAGGGAGGTGTGGGTGTAATGGTATTTCTGTTATCCCCCTCACTACAAATAATCTGCCTCTCTTAAACCATCAGAGCCTTCCTCATGGAAGCCAAAGCTTTCCATTTGTTGAGTTTCTCCAGCCACGTCTTGATGGACAGAGATGTTGTAGAAGACCATAGGTGTTCTCCTCGTCCTAAACGTTTGAGTTTGCATCTCCTTAGACTTTGGAATTCATAGGCATGCATCAAAACATCATGGACTATGTTTTGGTTCTTTCTGGATATGCTGGTCCAATTTAGGAGCCCTTGGTGGGCTTAAGTTAAGAAGTCATGTCTTTATTGTACTGAACCAACCTAGGGTTTTTGAGGGAAAGCTGGAGTTAGTAGGTTAAGGTGAGACAGGCAGGAGTCCATAGCCCTGACCAAATCACCTGGGTATTCATAATAGTGCTGTTGGTAGTGTCAGTGGATATGTGGTAAGCTGCTTGTCTCTGGGCTATTAAAAGATTTGTCCCAAGATGCTGAATGAGATCAGTGTGACCTGTGTGAAACTGGGTTGAAAGGAAAAAAACAAACCTTGAAAGGGCATTAGAGGGGAGGGCTTGGACTGTACCAAGCCTTGTAAAAGAGTTAGATGCTGTTAAACCTGCTATTCCATGTCTTCATTCGCATTATATACTTAGTGTACTTGTGCCTTTGCATTTCTCTTTGCTACAGTGGTGGCATTGAGATGGTTTAACAATTGGTCCTGATTGCTCTGTTCCCTCTCCAGGTTTGAGTATAATTACTCTAAGGCTATAGGGATGGAGTTAATTTATACAGACAAAAATCCAAATTTTTAGGCCAGATCTCCCCAGAGAGCTTCCCTTTTATATTTGAATTTTCCCCAGCTTTTTTCTTTTTCCTTCTCCAAAGCTGTTTGGAAAGGAATAATGTGTCACAGGCTGTAACAGATACTTACAGTCCACTATCACAGGAATGCACTATGTGCTAATTAGGCATCCTGGAGCCTTCAGAAAATGCTCCTGCTGTATTTGCAGATGGACTCTTCCCTGCTCCCTCTCTTTGGGTAAGCTGGCTCTTCAGCTCTAAGAAGTGTGTATCCATTGGCAGATGATGCATCTTTAAAGTCAAGGTTGATAGCTTATGTGGGTTTGTGTTTTATATTTTGTTTGTCCCACCCCCCCCCTCCTTCTGGTGCACATTGCTGAATTTGAATAATTAATGTATGTTGTCTTGCTTCCTGTTTTCATTTCTGTATGTAATGCTAACCAGTAGAGGTTTGAATCATTCATAGCCTGCTTTCTCCACCTCAAAGCTGTAGATGTCATGGGAACAGTGATTGTAAGGTACAGACTTGCTGCTTCTCTCCATTAAATCCATCTTGGGAAGCAGAAGTAAGTATTCAGTCCATGAACTTGGCCAAGCAAGGATCTCCTGGACAGATGGTAGCCGTGTGTTCTCTCTTGAGCAGCATCTTGCTTGCTGTGCTTCGATCTCTTTCTGCATTTCTTGTGACTACTCAGGTGTCTGTGTGTGTGGGGGGGGGAGGATGGTTGCTGTGTTTTAGTTTGCCTTTCTGTTGTGGGCTTCTGTGTTACCTGCTCACGATGTTCATGGAAAAGAGGAAATGATTTTAGACTTGTAGGTTGTGCCTTGTGCAATTCAACTGCATTTAGGATTTTTAATGATTTTTTTTTAACTTGTGTTGGATTTCTTCACTTCGTGCTTCTCCTGACTTCTTTTATGGAGAGCAGCCTAAATCTGTGGGCTCCCATTGCATCTGCCTGTCCTGGGGTTCAGTGAGGGTGGGAGCTTCGCTTGATGGTTTATGGAGCCTTTTCTCTTTCTTGTCATTTTCATCCTTTTGGTTGTTTTTAGGGGATTCTGCTGCTCCTAAAAACTTTCTAGCAGTGCCTTCTGGGGATGGTGTTGGTGGAAAGGCGTGCTTTTGGGTTGCCCTTTTGTACTGAAAACACTTGTCCCTCCTGAACTCTACCAGGAGACTGGGAGATGCTGGATTAGACACTGCTTGGTGGGGAGCTGGTAGATGTTCTTCAGAAGTGGACAATAAACTTAAAGCTTTTGCATCTGCCTTGGCTGTTGTTCCTGGTGGGAGTTTTCTTTGGGAAGAAGGGTTGATTACTGGTCCGTCTCCATCTCTGAAGTCCACTCGTGCCTTACTAAAGCAGTGTTGTTTGAAAAGGCTTTAGTGCTTCCCCTAACTCTGGTTGTGCAGCAAAGGTCATGCCTTTAACAGTTACCTGTAGATATGTGGTCATGAGGGGGATGTTTATATCTCAAGGTGAATCAGGGATCCTGATGATGTCTCTGAGAACTCTTCACATATCTGCTAACTCATGGTGCTTTCCTGGATTCACCCTATTCCCTTCCTAGCCTAATCACTTGTCATCTGTGAGTTATGCTGTGAAGTTTCAGCTACACACTAAGTGCTTCAACTTTGTTAATGGAATGATGGATCCATAACATGAGTGCTGTTATTTCTGAAGGGCGGCTTCTGCTCCTGGGCTTCTGCCACTTCAGATGAATTGGATTTCTCTATGAAAAGTTAGGGTTTGCCAACTTTGACACTCTATGTATGTGACTGGCATAGAGCACCGCTTCCCCAAGTGTTGGGGCTGGAGAACATCTTAGGGCTTCCCAGAAGGGTGAAGTGGTGCTCAAGTGTACCAATTGTGTTTGAACTTGCTATGCAGTTCTTGTCAGCTAGCAACTAAAATATGGTCAAAGCTTTTAGAGCTAGAGATGATCTGTCTTCCCTCTTGCCTTGCATGAATGAAGTGGGAAAAGGTGGAAATTGGGAGAGATGCTGTCCTTCGGAGATTAATTCATGACAGATGGCCTGTAGTGACTGTAGCCTGCTAGGTTTTCAGGATGGTAATATGGGGCCTTGTGGTGGAGTTGTTAATAGGCTGTACATAATTAAGTCCTATGTCCCACAACATCTTGCATATCATTTGCCGCTTAGGATGCTCAGGGCAGAGATTATGGCTTTGTCCAAGACCCTTAAATAGCACTGAACTTTGTATGTCCTCAATGTTTCTGTCCTATTCTAAATGAGTTGTTTCTGCCTGCAGCGTGCTGCTGGCGCATGGGGAAGGTAGGTCAGGAAACTCATGTTGTAGGGACAATCTCCCAGCAGACAAAAGCTGAAGATAGGATGCAACTTGTGCAGTGACTAATGCTGAGCTTTATAAATAGAATGACAAGAGATGAAATGTAGGCAGGGAGGTGACCTCTAGCATGAGGCCATGGAAGTGGTACAGCAGTGTTTAGGGGCCAATGAGCTGGGAGAGCACAGGTTGACATGATTAGCAAACAGCTCCCATTTCAGGTTGGATGTGTTTGTGCCTCTGTCCTGCAAGTCCTCCCTGAGGGGATGGACAAAACCACGTGGGGAATCCAGGCCAGCTATGCACATCTCGTATCCTCTGCCTGGTTTAATGCCTTGAGCAGTGCCCAGAGCATTACAGAGAGGTTTGCTGAAAGGACCAAGCTACATTTTGTGTGTCTGTATAAGAGGATGGTAGAGGACCTATGGGTCATGAGCTCTGGTAATGCTTACAGTCTGGTGGGCTTTGAAACCACAGCAACCACCTAGCAAGGTCTGTTTGCCTCCAGGATGCTGAGTCCTAATTTGAGATAGTCAGGTCTGGTCTGTCCTAGGCTGTCAGCATGAAGCTCAGAGAGTAAACCAACACAAAGAAGGACAGAAGCTTCCAGGGTTGAGCTGTCTGTGGTGTTCTTGACATTTCTAGACTCTGACACCATGTTTGAAATGCCTGTAGCATCTTTTTATGCATTAGCTATAATAAAAAGATACAGTCAACCTCATTCTCGGAGGCTTCCTTCCATGCAACATGGCAAGGAAATGCTCTTAAGTGGCTAGTTATTCTCTTAATCCCTGTCATGTTTTGTTGATGCCAGTGAAGATGTTGCTACTCATAGCTGCCATGGGTTTTTTGAAAGACCTGAGCACTGGGGATCCTGTGTGTAAAGAAATGAAGCTTTTCCTCTAAAAAGGGTGAAATTTCCTTACTGCCCATGTATCATGCACACAACTCTGCATGGTCTGGAAAGGCAGCCAAGCACATGGAGAGCTCACTTGCTGTTGAGCATCACTCCATAGCACATTGATTATCCATGGAAACAGTGATGTGGGGGGCTGTGGGTGTATGCTTGTGCACCAGGAACCTGTGGAAAACACCTGGCAGGAGTTAAGTGCAGCTGAGAGCAGCATGATGCCACCAGACTGGCAAACATTTGCTTTGAGGTTCCCATCCCCAAAAGCTGACTATTTCCATTAGTAAGAGTACAATTACTTGGTCTGCTCTTGATATAAATCCCAGCAGAGACAACAACAGGCATCTAAATATGTATATATTTATATATATATAAAGCCCTGTGACGCACAAAACATGTAATTGATGGAGCAGAGTACTTCCCTCAAAACAGTGAGGTTCCCACGCATGGCAAATAAAGCAGCTGCATTGGAGTCAGTCTGGTCCTTCATGAGTGAATGCTGTTTGGTAGAAAGGGGATTTTTCTCCTTGGTAAAGGCTGCCACCAGCCCTGCATCCCCATGAGTGCTGCTTGTTGGAGATGCACATAAAGGGAAAGGGGTAATACCTGCCTCTTCCAGCATACGCAGATGGGTTTGCTCCTTGTCTGGGACTGTTTTGCAGGCTCCACAGGATGCTTGGGATAAACTGATTCAGCTTGGCTGGGTTTCAACTTCGCAGAGGTCTCTGAATCAATTTCAAGGTTGTGCTTGCAGATGGCATGGTTCTTTACATTTCAATCATTCATAAAAATCTAATCTAAAAGGCTGCAAATAATCTATTTACTGCTGTTGTCCTTTTGTGGCTTTTCTTACTGATAACTCCTGTGAATATATTTGCTTTTGGTGTGGGAGAAACTGCACAAGGAAATAAAACTTGCAAACTAACTAAACTTCTCCATCCTGTTGAGTAACAAGCTGGAGATGTTAGCAGGGCTGGGAATAGATCTGATTATCATTCCTCCTCTCTTAATAGCCAGAGGACATGGTTAATTATTAAATTGCTTGTTAATGTACTGAAATATTGCTTGGCTTTCTTATTTATTTTTTTTTCTTTTCTCTTCCTTCCTTTTACTTTCCCTTCTTGCTGAAGGGCGCTCCCAGGACCTGATGGATTTCTGATGCCTCGCTCCTGAGGGGTTGGAAGGAGCATGGTTAAACACCAACCGCTGCAGTACTACGAGCCACAGCTATGTTTGTCCTGTCTGACAGGAATCTACGGCTGCCGCTGGAAACGATACCAGCGGTCACATGATGATACCACCAAGGTGGGTATTTGTACTGTCACCTCTTCCCTGTGACTTCGGTTCGGGATGGGTGTAGATCCAGGTTATAAGTGCTGGATGTTTGTGTTGTTTTTTTGTTTTCCTGTTGTTGGCTTGGGTAGATTATGGAAACCACTGGCCCTATGCCTTGGAGGTCTGTGAGGGGTCCTCACCATGTGGTGCATGTAGCAGATGGGCACAGCTAGCTGGTGACAGTTTTTGAAGGGATTGGGTAGTATGGGTTTGGCTAAATCTGTCCCTGTTGCCCTTTTAGTACTGGGGGAGAGTTCTCTTCTGCTCCTTGCTCAGTGTTGTCTTGGTGTGTGTGTCTTTCTTTGGCTGAATATGTAGGAACTATATTTCTGCATAGTTCCTTAGATTCTGTGCATGTGAAAATAAGTTTACAGATGGGGAAAGGTAATAGGTGAGAACTAGCTGGGGATAAATGAGGGAGCTGTTAGAGGCAACTTCTCCTCCCCTAGTTAAATGCAGTTTTTAAGGCCTCTGGCAGAGGGAATCCAGGCAGCGGGGCTTGACTTGCACCTTTCCTGTTGTTTGGGGCTGAGACACAGAGTCTCATGAGACCTGATGTGTTTATAGGAAGTGTGAAAAAACTGCTGTCAAAGCAGCCCTCTTACAATCTTACATTTTCTGGTTAATGGTTGTATTACTGTTCTTCTGTGCTCTCATGTTGTCTGGTGTTGGTTTGGGGTTTTGTTTTCTGTATGTGTTTTGTTTGTGTGTGCTTACTACTTAAAGAAGAAAAAAACCCCCAAACCTTAGATCTTGTTTTGTGGGGGTTTTTTTGTTTGTTTGTTGGGGTTTTATTTATTTAAGTATTTTTCTGGCAATGTCCCGGGACATCCTTCCATTACTTTTTGAGGGTTTAGTTTTGCTCTGGTTGACAGTTAGCTTCTCTGTTTTGCTTTTAAGTCTATAACCAGGAATATTCCTGGCTGTGGAGTGCTTTTCCTCTGAAAAAAAGACTAGTAAGGAGAAAACACTTCTGGGCAGCTGATCCCATGCCAAAAATGCTCCTGGTTCTGAATTGCATCCATTGTTAGTGGTGCAGCTTGGCTGGGAGCTCCCATGTGAATTGAAAAGTCACGGCTTGCGTTTGTGCAGCGTAAAACATATTTCCTTTTGCAAAGTAGAAATGTTTGTGCTGTTTCCCCTCTGCTTTCAGTCTGGCCAGCTTAGTGTGAGTGACCACTTCTGAGCCAGCAGAAGTTTCCATTGAGCAAATACCCAGGCATATCTGTAGCCAAGGGTGTAGGTGGCTTTTTAAGACTGTCAGAAAAACTGTAGGATGTAATGTCTTGGCGCCTGTGTATCTACTGACTTAAATACTCAAACTGGCTAATTCCTTATGCTTTATGAACCAGAACATTATGCTTCTTAGCTAAAAATCCATAGTAAATTACCACTGACTTAATTTTTCAGTGAACGCTGTCTCTGCTTACACCAATTTATTTTACCAAAATATGTTAGTGGCAGCCTTCCAATTCTACTTGGAATTTCAATTGTTTTTCCAGTGCTAGAAAGGATTTTTTTGTGTTTTAAAGGTACCTGAGTGATGCTTGAAAATATGCTTAACCTCTGATATGGTCTTTATAAGGTCTACATAAGGCCTCCACTTCCACTTTGCTGAATAGAGAAATATATGTAAGATAAGTGAGAAACTTTTTGTTACAAAATACTCTTTTGGTATTTGAGTAAACAGACAACTGCTTGTTTCATGGTATCAGTGAAATTCAGGAGCACTTGTGCTGCAAACTCCAATCTCTGCAGTTGAGTGGTGCTCTGAATTGGGGATGGGCTTACCCCAATGTACAGGGTACTACTCCAAGCTTTGGGTTTCAATGATCTCTGGCCTGCATGAGAAGGCTACCTTTGGGATTGGTGGGAAAACTTGCCAAGATCTGAAGGCATTGGGTAGGGATAGGAAGTTTTACATATGTTAATTTTCTCTGGCTGATGCATATCCAGCCACAGTATTTATATTGCTGAGACCCTCCCTTGCAGTGCTGGGTGCTCTGGAGGAGTCCTCAGCACAGGAGCTCTGGAGTCCTCAGCACAGGAGCGACAGGGACCTGTTGGAGCAGGGCCAGAGGAGGCCACAGCAATGCTGGGAGGGCTGGAACCCCTCTGCTGTGAGGCCAGGCTGAGAGAGTTGGGGTTGTTCAGGCTGCAGAAGAGAAGGCTCCAGGGAGACCTTGTTTCTGTTCAGTATTGAAAGGGGCCTATCAGAAAGATGGGGACAGACTTTTTAGCAGAGCCTGTTGTGACAGGACAAAAGGTGATGGTTTAAAACTAAAAGAAGATAGATTTAGGCTAGCTCTAAGGAAGACATTTTTTTACACTGAGGGTGGAGACACCATCACCAGGTCATGCCCATCTCTGGAAACATGCTAGGATTCTGAGCAACCTGCTCTAGTTGCAGATGTCCTTGCTCCCTGTGGGGCAGTTGGACTAGATGAGCTTTAAATATCCCTTTCAACCCAAACCATTCTATGATGTAGGTGTATCTGTGAAGGATTAACCAGGAAATACCATAACTTAGGGGCCTACTTGCTTTACACAAA
This sequence comes from Megaceryle maxima, assembly GCA_024605025.1. NCBI lineage: Eukaryota > Metazoa > Chordata > Aves > Coraciiformes > Cerylidae > Megaceryle > Megaceryle maxima. The sequence continues at coordinate 93,007 of JANHGN010009837.1, forward strand.
GGCTGTGGCCTATTGATGATAATACTTATTATATTGTCTTGTATCTGAACCTACAATAACTTGGCCACTTCAAGACCAGAGTAGATGCAGTTGTAGTATGATACATGTTTTCTTGGCCATGGTTTCTATAAATGGGGTTATGGCATATTTGAGAGGTTTTAAGTCTTGCAAGCTGCTTGGAGAGGAATAGAGTATGTACATGTTATATTTATATTCTTAAGTATCAGAAAGGAAGGCACAAATTCAAAGAGCAAGTTTTTTTTTTTAGTGTAGACCACAGACAGCATAGTTATGTGATTGCTTTTTTAAAAGATCAAACTTTCTAGAATAAAAGGCCTTCATGTAAATTTGTGTTATGACCCAACCTTGCATTCTTGAAATAATCTGCTGATGATTGTGAATGTTTGTTTTCTAAGTTGTGCTGCAGCTCAACAGCCAGAGTTGAAATGATTCTATTGTTTTTGTGGTTTTGGTGGTTTTTGTTGTGTTTTGTGTGTTTTTCAAATATATGCAGATCAGGCTTTCTACTACACATGAAAATTTTACATGAAAATGAGAATTTTAATTGTAAGCTTGAGTTCTAAGATTTTGGGAGGTAAAAATTAGAATTATAGTTATCTCTTGCTTTCCTCTGACCTTTTGAGAAAGGAGGGGGGCTCAAGGCACCCACCCTGCACACTTGGTCTCCCTTTTAAAATTTTCAACAGCTGCAATATTTTTTTGTGTGCACCTTCAGCTTTTGTAGCAAGATCTTATTTCACATTTTTTAAAATTGTTAATGTTGTTCTTTTAAAGGAAAAGCATATAAAAGAGAAGAAATAGTCTTTCTGAGATTCAGACCTTTGTAGTCTCTAGCTGGTGTGAGGAAGCAAATTCTGATCGAACTACAACATGTTCATCACGTATTCACCCAAGGAAGTTCTTATGAAGTCAGTGCATCATCTTAACAGGGCTCTATTGCCCTGAACAGAGAAACTGTGGGCAAATAAGTTTTGGCCATATGTGCTTTTAAAGGTCTGAAGTTTAGATGGCAGCTTTCAAGGTAGCTCCCAGATACTATGATCCTGTTGATGGATTGCCAGCAATTAAAATCCAAGAGCACTGTGAATTGCAGTGTATAAACACAATGCTCTGTTCACAGCTTGTGTGCTTCACCTGAAATGAACTGCTACTGGGTATTACAACACTGGAATAGTTCTTGCTTCTGGTGTAGAGTCCAGGGCTGGCTGCAGCATCTTTTAAAATCCATCCAGAGATGTTGCAGGATCAGTATCCACATGGCAGATGCCGATGGGTTGCACTGTATAAACCTGAAGTCAAATCTATCAAATGGTTTTGTTCAGGTTTGGTTTTGTGGTTTTTTTTTATTATTATTTCAAAAAACGTGTCTGTACACAGCAAATATCACACCTGGGAAATCATCCTGAACTGGAGTGGGGAAAGATACTTTGCAGAAGAAAACTATGATCACTTTTTATCTACCCAAGAAACAGAAGAGGCCTGGCTTTTATTGCCTGGCTTGTTTTTTCTTTCTCCAGTTACTGTGTATTGAAAAAATCTTGGGATATTTATTGCTTTAGTTCCCTATCAAATAGGATAAAATGCTGTCACTATTTGCAAAGGGCTTTGGCTTCTCCGCTTAGTGGCAGGCATGGCGCATGCTGTACTTCCCAACCACAAACCCTTCTGAGATACAAGTTAAGGCAGACAACTCTTCTTATGTCCCCCATTTTTCTTGGAAGTTTATCATGTTTACAAAACTCTCTTCCTCTAAAATTGTCAAGAATAGGCAAGGATAGGCATCTGGTTTGGTTACATACAGTAGGAAGGGTAATGATCACTTGGGAATGAACTCAAAATTGTAAGCTTTGGATCCCTAGTGACTTGAAATGTCAAGATGCCTGTGATTTTGTCTTCAGTGTCATCTACAACATTTAAATGGAGGTCTCTTCATCAGCTTTTGGGGAATGGTGCACTCCATGGTGCTTGTACAATCTCTTCTTTCTCCTGTTTCTTTTCTAAGCAAAGATGTTGAGAGGAGCGGTATTAGTGATGAAATCCTTTACATATAGAAACAACACTGCTTTCTGAATGCTCTAATTCCACTGGTATTAACCTGAGCATCTAATGAACAAAACTCTTGTTAATAAGTTGGCAAGATGGTGAAGCTGGAGCTAATGGGACCCACATCCAAGCTCAGGAGTGGATATCTTTGAAAGCTTTGGGGGTGGTCAGGACTGATGGCCAGTTGAAAAATGGATTGGCAGGGTTGAATTTGGGGTATATCAATGTTTTCTTGTCCTTAAAAATACAACTTGTTGAGAATCCAGTTAAAAAAACATCGTTGTGTGACTCTATAGGGCTGATGCATATGTAAATATAGCCTGTTTTAAAGCCTCAGTGCCCCCCCAGAAACACTTTTAAAGCTCATTTTCACACATCCAAGAGATTGCCTCTCTCCTTTCTCAGAGATCCTTATTAGTTGTTGATGGGAGCAGCGCAGGAGTCTGGTTTAAGAGCTGAAAAAGCTTGTTGCTTTTACCCACTAACTTCTGGTTTTTGGAGAGCTACAATTGCATCCTTTGCTTCCAGTGCTGCTGTTTGGTGGTATTTCCCCACTGCTGAGTGTAGAGTCCATTTCACATGCCAGCAAGCGTCCTTGGTTTGTGGTGTGGGGTTTTTTTGTGAGTGTGTGGTTTGGTTTTCTGTGTGTGTGTGTTTTTAGTTTGTTGTGTGTTTGTTTGGATGGTGGTTGTTGTTGCCCTTCCTGAACACATGTCCTTGCAGGTCTTTTCCCCACCTGGTACATGGCTCCTCTGGTCCTATCAGTAGCTGCTGCAACCCTTCCCTTTCTGCCTCCATCTTATTCTGATAGTAACAGTAATTGTAGCAGAGATGTTTCCTCATTGCTGTTGCTTTGTAGGCTTGTCATTCCTATCAGCAAAGAGCTGTCAAGCCTGGAACAATGCCTTGTAATGTCAGCTCTTCAGAATCCAGCAGCAGATGCTCCACAGTTCATGGAGTTCAGGAGCTGCTGTGCTATGTGCTGATGGATGGCAGTTTGAGGGTCTTTGGTACCCAATCAATAAAAGGACAGCTAGTGAGATACTACAGGCTCCTTGGAAGAACCTTGGGCCAGGAGGGTTGCTTTGTTCACAATTATTGACAAACAGGCTTTTATATCTTTGCCAGGGAAAATACCGAGAAGTGTTATCAGCACCTTCTGGGGCCTGCTCTGATTTACTGCAATAAAAACTTGGCTGAGTGCCTCAACCTCCCTGACCTGAGGGCTCTGCAGTGAATGGGCATGTGGAAGTGGGAGGGAACTGAGAATTTCCCAAGCCAACCAGTTCTTGCTTAGCACTTTCCAGGTACATCCTTTCCCTCCCCAGTATAATGTTTCAGTGTTAATAAATGGAATTGCTAATAGTCAGGTAAAATACCAAATACACAACCACTTATATTTAGTGTGTGGAGTGACATAAGTCCCTTTGCCAGCTTGTAGCTGGGTAAATTGAATCAAGCTGTCGATTCACTTGGCTGTGGCCACCATTGATGAATTTTGAATCCCAGGAATCATCCTAACCTGGATCTTTCCTCATGGTGCCAGTGAATGCACTTAAGGGCTACCTGATGGCAACTGGCCTGTTACCTGTTGGTTTGAAGGTGAGGAACCAGGGACATCACTTCATATAGCACTGTGGCAAATTCTACCAGGAATCACAGAACTCGGTGGGTTGCAGTTGTGTTCTCTGCATCTTCAACTTGTCTGCCTGTGAATTCAGGCTCTGTGTGATATAATTGGCCCCTGGGCAGGGCTGACCTTTTTAGAGGTGATTGATTAGCTCATATAGCAATGGCTTACAGAATTTCTAATACTTTGTCATTAGTACTTCATTCAGAAACTTTGAAGCAATCCATGTGCAACCTCCTTGTGATAAATGGCCAGGCCAGGCCAGACCCCCTCAATTACACAAAGGTGCCTTGTGACTTTTCCAATGTTACGGGCCTCCAGGGTTTTATGCAGATTGTGGTATTTCCTTGTTATAGCTGCCAGATGTGTTCCCTCCAAACATTCTGTGGTGTTTGCTGCTTTTTGCTTTATTCATTGTACTAATTATCTGTGTGAAAAATTACATCATGGGAACCCATCATCCCTAATTCCTCCTATTTGCTTTTGCACGTTTTTAGGATGTAGCAGATGCTGCTTCTGTCCTCCTTGAAGTGTTGCCCAATTACACTTTTAGTGTAACTGGGGAAAGTAAGCTCAGAGTTACTGAATGGGGGTTGTTTGCATAAAGAAACCCACTTAAGATGCACTGGAAAGTCTGTAAATGTCCAGTAAAGCTCCAAAAACAGAACAGAAAACAAAAAAGATTGTAGGGATGGACCTGTATCACCCCCAGTTTTCATCCGGGGTTGCAGTGAATTTATAGCTTAAATCAGGGCTGAATAATCAGTATGTCTGTGGTTTGTGTGGGCAAGTAGATCTGGCTACTGATGGACAAGTGGTGTCTGTGCAGGAAAGAGGTTTTGGGCTGTTGACAAGGGTATGGTGAAAGAAAGACAGGAACACCGCCCTAAAGCTAGGGAAGGATTTAGGAATAAAGGGGACCTTCAAGCCTTTTAAAGATCCCCAGGCAAGCCAGGACAAAACTGGACTTGTCCTGTTTCTGATACTTGGAAATCTCAAAGTTTTCTTTTGTCCTTACTCTAGCAGTCTGAAGAGATGACTCTTGTATTTTTATTACAAACACACATTTCCCTCCCCCAAAATCTCTGGTTTCCAGACAGAAGTCTAGGTTGCCTGTGCTTCACAGGAAATCCATTACATGTTATCAGGTGATTTAGCCAAGCCTTTCCTAGAAAGTATTTGGAAAGCAATGACTTCAAACTTTCCATGCTCAGCTTGGGGAAGGAGAAAGGCTGAGAGCGGATATGGTTCATACCTTGAAGATAGGCACTGCTGCAGAAGGAATTTTTAAAGGCACAGATAGTTGGCTCAGATGAGGACATCGATTTCTGACCTATTACTGGAATGGACTTCTTGAGAGAAGGGCCAGAATCTGAGGGTTTCCAGAGGTAGAAGAGATGGGAGGAAGCTGCAGCTCTTCATGTTCTATACTGTGCTGGCAAAGCTGATCCAGTACTTGGAAGTTGACTGTTGCCAAAATGGCAACAAAAAATGACCTCAGGTGCTCTGCTTCTTCACTTTCAGGTGCTCTCTGTGAGAGATCTTCACCCTTACTATTTTCTCTGAATTCTTCCTTGGATGTTTATGACTATGCCAGTGTTTCCTTTAAGATCATCCAGATTTTGGTACTTGGAGAACCATAAAATGGTTTGGTTTGGAAGGGACCTTTAAAGATCATCTCTGTCCAACTTCTCTGCCATGGGCAGGGACACCTTCCACTGACCAGGCTGCTCAAAGCCCCATCCAACCTGCCTTTGAATGCTTCCAGGGAAGGGGTATCCACAGCTTCTCTGGACAACCTGGGCCAGGGTCTCTCCACCCCCTTAGTGAATAATTCCTTTAATATCTAATCTAAACCTACCCTCTTTCAGCTTAAAGCCATTACCTTTTGTCCTATCACTATGTGCCCTCATAAAATGGCTTGAAGAAAAGCTTCATGAATCTACTGCCTCCTGATGCAATCCGTCCCATCTAGGATACTGCAGTGCAAGACATACTGAGCATATGTTTGCTTTGTAGCTTTTTTAAAATGTAGATTATAATGAAGGTGCTGTCTTAAACACGTATATAGCCAGTCAATGGACTAAGGCAGAAGATACTTTAGCTGATGCGTCCCCTCTGCCCCTTTCTACCACTCAACAAGTGGTTGCACAGAAAGTTAAAGCAACCCAGCGTGGAACACAACTACCCCCAATTTCTGCTTACAATATTTCTGCTGTGTTGTAGAGGGTGACAAGGGAAACAGTCTCAAGTTGCACCAGGGGAGGTTTAGATTGGACATTAGAAAACTTTCTTGACTGACAAGGTTGTCAAGCCCTGGGCTAGGCTGCCCAGGGTGGAGCCTCCATCCCTGGAGGTGTTTACAAGGCATGTAGTTGTGGTGCTGAGTAATATGATTTAGTGGTGACCTGGCAGGGCTGGGTTAATGGTTTGACTCGACTTAAGGGTCTCTTCCAACCTAAAGGATTCTATGATTATAAATGCTGTGTGTTAGAGCATGTGTCAGCTGCTACTGAGCTATCAAAACATGCTCTTGTATGGGCATGTTGTGGTCACAGCAGAGAGACAGGGACTGCTGGGACATGTAAAAGAGCGGTGGAGAAATGCAGAAATGCCCAGAGCCAGATTCCTCTTCCTGCCTGTTCTGCAAGCAGCATTATTTAAACATCAGCAGTTCTTACTTAGCAGGAAAAAAATGGAGAGTCTGTTATGGACATTAGATATCAAATTGCCCTTTGTGGTTTTAATAAATGCTTCATGCAGGTGCCCTCCTTGGCAATTGGTGTGAGAGGTGAAGGGAGTGAGTTTGCTATGGCCTGTGGGGCAGCTGAACACACTCATTAGAAAGCAGCAGCATCTCTGGTGGAGCTGCACTGCTGCTTCTCTTTGACATGGTAGTTTTTATATCAAGCATCTCCTAAATCTCTGTTTAAATAAATGCAAGGTGTCTAAACTGTGTAGATATAGAAAGAGATATTTGGGGTGGGGTGGTGGGATCTAATACTTGTAATATCTCTCCCTGCCTTTAAAGTCTCTATGGCTGCTTGTGTAACTGCAAGCTAGTATAAATACCAAACCCTTCCTAAGGAATCAGGCATTTGCTGTTTAATTCCCTTAAAGCAAAATATGAATGATTCAAGATGGTCTATCTGGTTAAAAACATCACGTAGCCCCAAACAGAGGCTTCTGATGGCGTTGTTGTTGTTTCTTTTTTTTAAGCAGCCAAATGAGGGGCTGTGATCCATTGACATAATGGATTGCTGTGCTGTGTTTTGTAATATGTGTATTAATTCACTTTATGGTGAAATACTCTTGTAATTCCTCCTTGGCAAGAGCTGTAAAATGACCTGAACAGATGATATAAGCCATGCTGGCATGATATATCTGTGACTATAGGCTTTGGAATGGGGACTTTACTGGGTCTTCAGTACTAATCCCCAGACAGCCAAAGGTCACAGAAATTGCTTGGTTTGCTGAAAAACACTATTACAGGATGTGAGTGACTTTGCCCTTTTCCCTGCAGTTTCAGTTTGTTAATGTTCACAACTGTAGGCTTGAGCAAATGGAAGTTTTTGATGGGCAAAGGCTGTTTCAAGCTTATTTGATTTGAGGTTGGGCATTAAGACATTGGGTGATGTATGTTGGACATGACTAGAAATTCTGAGCTGAATCCCCAAGAATGGATGCATCCAGTTATGTTGGGAGCGATGGGCTAAATGTGGGAGAACCCCATCGTTAGATTAAATATAGATTTTTTTTTTCTTACTTTTTAAAATTTTCCCAGTGCTTGGAACTGAAAGCAAAACTACCCTGTTTTCAAGGCTTTACACATCACTTAAGCATCCTTTAAATTCACCTTTGAGCCCTTCATTTTACAGTGAGGCTGTGAGGTGATGATGCAGGATTAGATGATTGTGCAGGAAAGGGTTTTGAGGTGCTCATAGCTGCATGTGGACACCTCACCCTGCCCAGCCTCTGGCTCTGCTGCGGGTTTTGCTGAATACCCTCAGGTCTATTGTTACTGCAGTCGTGCTTCCTTGCAGGAATTGTGCTATGCCTTTGCAGTCTTGCTCCCTCATGAAACCTGTTTCTCATGGCTTTGGGAGGTGCCTGAGAGTCAAAGAAAACTGCAGACCTCTCCCTGTGTCTGGGGTTGTAGGTGGTTCTCCCAGGAGCATGAGCACCATTCAGCTGTTGTCTTGCTCAGTGACATATGAATGCTGAAATGCATTCAAAGCTTCAGCAGTGGTGGAAGCTTCCTTCCACACTGGGGAAGATAGAAAAGGCAGGTTTTCTCCCAATTTTTCCCAAGGCCATCTGCCAAAGGAGATCTTGTCTGAAGTGTGACTGTGGCGAGACTTCAAGACTGAACTGAATTTATGCATGGCATTGTGATGTTGTGCTATGATATCATCTTTTTCTCTATCTCATTGTCTCGTCATTGCGTATTCCCCAGAGCAGGTTTGTGGTCAGCTGAGCCAGGCAGGAATTGCATTTGCTGTGCATGGTGCTGGGCTTTGCAAGAAGTGTTACTGGGTCTATCTGGGAATGGCATCTTTTGGTCTTCATGGAGGGGCTGGACAGGAGTCCTGTGGTAGATTGGCAAGGGCCATAATTGTTCTAGCCTCAGAAACTGGGCTTAACCTGCCAGGAGCTTGCTTATTTTTGAGACTCATCCTAAGACAGCTCCTACATAGGCTAGGATGAACCTGCCAAAAGGCAAGGCAGATGCTGGAGCCATTGCCTGTTTAGGTGAACCTGCAGAAGACCATTGCTGGTCACCTCTAGATACTACCATGAAGGTACAAACACAGAAAGCTGGTGTATTCGTGACTGCTTGACCAAAAGGCCAGGCTGCTGAGTAGCATGATAAATTATAGTTTACTCCATAAATATAGCTTCAGGCATAATGGTTTTGGCTTGTGATTTTTCTCCAAAGCCATTTTTAAATATACATAGTTGTCCACTGACTGCAGATACTGTGGTCTCTAAGTCCTGCTTGCTCCATGTGAAAGATGCTTCCTACTTCAGTAATTGGTTGTTTAAAGGATGGGAAAGCTCAAGTCCTTGAAAGTCCAGGAAAGCCACAATGTTTGATAACTTGCTGCTTGGTGCAGCTTAATGCTGTCAGGGTGAGGATATTTGACTAATGCAAATCTGTTTTAGCCCTGATGTAGGCAAAATGCCTGTGGGAGGGAGTCTGCAAAACCCATTGACTGTTGCGGCTGAGTTAGGATTATGGGCTCAGACTGGGTGATTAACGTGCCCTATGATTTATAATGCTTTATAGGTGTCAAAGGTTTTTACTGCAGAGTGTCTGCAAAATCTGTTTGAAATTATAAACAACCAGCACTGAACTACAGCTGCATCTGGAGAAATGGGGGAGGCAGGCAGGTGGGAGACATGGGAGGGGAAAAAAAATGGGTAAAAGAGGGATTTTTGGGACATGGCTCCCTAAAGTCAGTCCTGTGATTTGCAAGTAAGACTTGGCAGCTATGTCACTTGGGTTTTTACAGGGCTTTTCTCTGGACACTTGGGTACAGCAGCATTCTTCCAGTCTAAAAGACATCGGTGTGCAGACATTGTCTTTCAAAATCTTTACCAGTTTGAAAGATGCTGGGTGAGATAAGACTTGGATGGTTGTTCAATCAACTCATGATTTAACCTGTCATACTATATGTGAGAGCTTTTCCAGGCTGTCCCTGTAAGTCCCCTGTACTGCTTTTGGCTGGTATGGAGTTAATTAATACCAGCATAGTAACTGGTATGGGGCCGTATACAAGGAATGGCTGACGGAACTGCGGTTGCAGAGTCTGGAGAAAGGGAGGCTCAGAGGACACCTTGCTCTCTGCAGCTCTCTAAAAGGAGGTTAGAGACTTGTGGGGGTCAATCTGTTCTCTCATTTAGCAAGCAATAGGGCAAGAGCAAATGGTCTCAAGTTCCACCAGAGGAGGTTTAGGTTGGACAGGAGGAACAATTTCTTCCCTTCAAGGGCTGTCGAGACTTGTCCATGGCTGCCCAGGGCAGTGGTGGAGTCCCCATCCCTGGAAGGACTGAAAAGCTGTGGAGATGTGGTGCTAAGGGACATGGTTTAGTGGTGACCTGGCAGTGCTGGGTTAATGGTTGGACTTGATGATCTTAAAAGTCTTCCAATCAGAATGATTCTATGATTCTGTTTTGGATTTGTGACCAAACTAGTGTTGGTAATCAAAGAATGTTATCGATAAGGCCAGGTTAGATGGGGCTTTGAGTAACTTCATCTAGTAGATGTCCCTGCCCATGGCATGGGACATGGAATTAGATGATCTTGAAATTCCCTTCCAATCCACACCATTCTGTGTTTCTGATTCTATGGTTTAGTTATCTTATAAGTGGGCTTACACAGTACTAAGGTAGAATATTTACTGAGTTCCTTCTAAAATTGAGGGGGGAAAAAAAAAAGGTTGCTTTTCTGCTTACTTCCAGATCAAATGTTTTCCCTTGCAGCTGTGTAGTTGCTGTTAGTGCTAGAGGTAGACTTTTAAAAATGAATTGGGTAGGTCCTTTTTCAACAGATGCAATGGAAACCTGTACTCCTGCCAGCTTGAACTGCATTGTTGGTAGCTGCACTAACAGTTTTGCTATTTACTTGAATATTTAGTCCTTGTCCTGTCCTGTTTAGTCCCATGTCTAGAGCTGTGAGTGTGTGCATTTTGGAGAGAAAATGATAGAAATGAAATGTTAACATCATGGAAGTTTGACTTGTTGATCTGTTTTGGTGTCTGAAGGCCTCTCAATCTCAGCACAGATGGTGAAAAATTGGGATCCTTTTCCAGAGGAGGCTTTATTTTTCTCACCCAGAGGGAAGTGAGTGTGACCTTGCTGCCCATCAGTTGGACTTGAGTAACTTACTTGACTTCTGGGTTTGAAATCACTAGTCTCCTGATCCACCAGGTCTGCTTTCCCCGTGCCTTTCTCTGGTTCCCAGGTGTCCTGGAAGAGATCCAAGGACAGTTGTTCTGTGACAGACCATAAAACACTGGAAAACAACTTTGTGACGTCCTTGTTGGGTGGCTGGGTGCCCTGGGAAGGATGTATTGGTCAATGGGAAAGGCTTTTTCTCCTTCTGTTCCACCACCACACCCACACCCCCTCCCCCGATAGAAGACATTTCTCTGCATCTCATAAAAGTAGACTTTATGGAAATTGATCAAGGATGCTTGTGGCTTCAAAATGATCTCAAAAACTAGCTAGATGAGGAGATCTGGCACCAGTGGAAGTAAATGAATGGAAGAACTAAAAAAGAGCAGGATTAGCTTGTAATAATATTCCCTTGCTAAGTGTGTGCAGAGGGACAGAAGTGGAAGTTAAACAAGCAACAGAGTAGATGGGGTCTCCTGCCATCCCCAGCATGTCCTGTCACCTGAGACAAAGCTGCCTCCTCCTTTTCACTGCTGCTTGACCCCATCCCAGCTTACAGCCAGCTGTTCCCCCAAAACTGTGAATGGCTGAAAATAATCTCTCAAGATGTTGATGGAAACTAAGAGGCTGCTGCGTTGCCACAGGGCCCTGCTTGGGGAATGCTGATGAGCTGCGCTTTGCAAACAGCCTCCTGTTGGTGTCCTCTCTTTATTTTCAGCAGTGGATTAGATATTTTATAAGAATAATTTAAACTTGGCACCACTTTAACATTAATTTGAGATGGCTGTGAATAGCAGCCTTCACTGCTTCCTTTTTTCCCCTTCCTTGAAATCTTTGTGCTAAAGAGTTTCAATCTTATTGTGAAGCCATGTGTGGAGGATAGGTGGTCCAAGATGGTGGTGTCTTGTAGCTACAGCCCTTTTTAGAGATGTATATCAGTTTCCAGGGAGGATCATAGAATGGTTTGGGTTGGACGGAACCTTAAAGATCTTTTAGTTACCCCTATCATGGGCAGGGACACCTTCCACTAGAGCAGGTTGCTCAAAGCCCCATCTAACATGGTCTTGAACATTTCCAGGGAGGCGGAGTGGTGTGAGTGGGTTTGAGTGCTCCTTCAGGGTGCTGGTACTTTGCTAGCAGGAAGAAAGATGCAGTGATGGGAAGCCTTGTTAGATGTGAAAGGTTGGAGGTGCTGCTGGGCAGAGGGTGAGGAACAGGCTGATATAAAGGTTGCTGCTGTGGAGAGACAGAGCAAGATTAGGACTAGAAAGCTTCAAAATACGGCTTGTCAGATGTTGGAAAGCATGCTTTGGTGGCTTAAAAAGAGAGAATTGGAGGGAGAAGGTGAGGCTTGATCTAAGAGAGAGATGCTCCCTTGTCCTGCATCATCTGGAAGAAATCTGTCTAGGTGTCTGCTGTGCTAAAGAGCTTTTTAAAAAGGCTGTACAAGGGTGCTAGAGTGAGGGATTAAAATATTTGTTGTAGCTACTCTTTCTAGGCTTCAACCAGGCAGAGAGCTGAGCCTGTGCAGTGTTTCTTTATTTCTAATAATTCTTCTGCCCAAAGACGCACGTTGCCCTTCAACCTCATACCTTTGGTATTGAATTAATGCAGAATTGAGAACCAAGCACAAAAGAAGAGTAAATTTTCAGTGAGGCACAGTTAAAGAAGCAATTGCTTTTAACAGCTGCTGCCATAGTCTGTGTTTATGAAAGGGGAGAAATGTCGATGCAATGAGAAACAGAAGGCTTACACTAGCAACCTCTTCTGTCCTATCCTTTCATAGAAGTCCTACCTCTGTGCTGATGGTATCTGATTTAGAGGTCAGGAGGAGGACAAGGTAGGCTGGGGAGTGGGATGCTCTTGTGCCACTTTTTCTTCACTAGCGATGTAACTTTGAGTACATGTATCTGCTTTTATTTTCCTTGGGTGACAAATTCAGCTGCTTTGCTGAAAGCCATGTGAGACACATTGCTGTGTGAAAGAGCAGGATTTTTTTTTTGTCACACTCTGGTTCACCCAGCCCCACTATACGTTACTGTACTGTGACAGCTTTGTGCTTCTTTGCAGAATGTGGTGGTTTGCGTGTAGGAAGGTCCCTTGGCTAAAAAAAAAAAAAAAGGCAGGGAAAAGTGAAGTTGTTCTGAAGGAGTGAAGTTAATGGTGATTAATGGGGCCTTGCAAGAAGCCTTGGTCAGAAATCTTGGCAAAGGTGTCAGGGTTTTGGAGCTCTGGAGTTCCTACAGATGCTGAAAATGAGTTTCTGGGAAGAGGGCAATGTACTGTACCCACATGGGAAAGCCGGCATCTAAGAATTCTGTTCTGTGTCCTGGTTCGAGTGAGAACAGAACTAATTCTGTTCAGTGATTTTTTTTACTTTTCAGCTCAGTTCTTCTAACTGCACTGTGAAGTCAGCAGCCTGTTTTCCCAGGCAGTGTCTGCTGCTGGCAGTGATAACACCCCATGTTTAGAGTTACTACCAAGGATTGGTGTGCAGACCAAGGCCACTGCTGGATCTTGTGTGCAGAAAGTAAAAGACTGCACCTGCAGGGAGTAGCAGCCTGAACAAACTGACCAACAAGGATTCCATCATCTTCCATTTTCTTCCTTGGAGCATCCAGGGAAGACTCTGTCTGTTCTATCTTTGATCCTGATCTGTGTGTTCCTGAATCTGGTACCAGAATCCAGCTCCTGAACACAGCTCCCATCTGCTTCTGGGCCCGGGCTGGGACTCTCTGGTGTCTGCTCCACACCATCAGTAGTGATAGTGATGTAATTGCCATCAGGGGGGTTGGGTTCAATAATGGTTTTGCGTATATTTCTTTATTATTATTAATTTTCATTAAGGCTGTTCTAGTTTTCTAATTGCTAAGTCTCTCTCCCTTCTTCCTGTTCCCTTCTCCTTTGGGAATGGAGGGAGGTTAACACAGAGCATCTGTTATAGGTTTAAAGGGCTGCCCTGACCCTAAACCATGACAGTCTGGCTTGTCACCTGGCTCATGAGCAGAAACCCAGCTAGAATGGGGTAGATATACACCTATCCCACCCAAATGCTATACCTATAGTGGTTGTTGGCTTTTCCTCCTCCTGTCCAGCGTAAGGACTGGTCTATCTCAATGGTCTCTATCTTAGACCAGAAGTTGCATCCTGGATTTAAATTTCCCCATGAAAGATGTTGTCTTTTCCTGGAGAACTCTGACAAATGACACTTTTTTTTTGGAAGGTTACACTGAAAATTCCTGATGTACTGCTTGCTTTGAAGCTGTTTTTTATTCTTTAAGCTGAATTTCTTGGCACTTGAGTGTGCAGGCTGTCCTTGAAAGATATTTGTAGGATGTAGCTCTAAATAAGGCACATCTTTCCATCCCTGAAGATGATAGTAACTGCGTCATGTTACAGGCATGTGGGTGTATTAAGGATTAACTTGTAGGTTCTGGTGCTAGGATCTGAGTGCTCTTCAATGATTTTGATGCTATTTTGCAAAGAATCATTGTCTTAAACTGTGTTTGGCCTGCTCTCTGGAGAGTAGTTTGCACTATTTCTAATAGTTACATGTCCGCTGTGGCCTTAAGAAATACTGCATGGATGTTTAAACCGTCATCATTTGCATTGATGGATGTAATTTTTCTAGAATAGGTTTCAACAATTTAAGTGGGTTACTTGGATTACAGAATTGCTCATGTTGGAAAAGGTTTTTTTTAAAGATCATAGAATTGAATTGTGAACCCAGTACTGCCAAGACCACCACTAAACCATGTCCCTCAGCACCACATCTCCATGGCTTTGAAACCCTTCTAGGGATGGGGACTCCACCACTGCCCTGGGCAGCCTGGGACAGGCCTTGACAACCCTTGTGGGGAAGACATTTTTCCTACTGTCCAATCTAAACCTTCCCTGGTGCAGCTTGAGGCTGTTTCTTCTTGTCCTGTCCCTCTTTCCTTGGGAGATGAGGCCGACCACCACCCGGCTCCAACCTCCTTTCAGGGAGCTGTTGAGAGTGAGAAGGTCTCCCCTGAGCTTCCTTTTCTCCAGGCTCAACAATCCCAGGTCCCTTAACCACTCCTCACAACACTTGTTCTCCAGACCCTTCCCCAGCTTCATTGCTCTTCTCTGGATATACTCCAGCACCTCAATGTCTTTTGTAGAGAGGGGCCCAAAACTGAGGATCTATTTCTTCCCCTTATACTATGGCTAATATTGAGGACTCTCAGTCTCCAAAACCATCAGATGCATTTTGGAGAGCGTGGCTAGAAGCTGTTTAACTCTAGCACAATACTCAAGTGGGTGACATTCAGTGGCCTTTCATGTACAGAAGTCAAGCTGGATGATTTAATGGTCTCTTTGGTTTGTAAAATGTATGTGTTTTTATTTTGTGATATAAAAAGCTTCTAAATTGAGGGCAGAGGTTAGCTTGCCAAATACATTGCAGCTGTTCATCCTAATTGAGAAGGAGAGGCTGCTAGAAGTCCTGGAACAGAAAGGCTTGGAAGCTGACGTGCTTTTGCATAATATCTTTCTGCCTTTTAATACAGATGTTCACAATCATGCTTCCTATTCTGGGCATCTGGCCAAAGTTCTGCTTAGAGGAACTGCACAGAGTTCCTGGTCTTGTCCTTCACCCTAACATCATCCCAGGATAGGCACAGCCTGAGATTATTTCTTTGTTGGAGTTTCCAATCCATTTGTTAATAAATGAAACAGTAGGTAGAGCATATTTCCCTCTGGGACAATTGCTCTTCATAGTTTGATGTAGTCCCATTAAATTAAAAAAGCCACCACAAACCGAAAGTCTGCAGCTTGCTTGCAGTGTGTGGGTTGTTACAGCAATGCTTGTTCAGGGGATGACATCTGATGGTTGTGGTTGTGCTTTCCTCCCCCTTTACCAAGAAAAAGCTGTAGCAGCTCAGCAGGTTTCTTTTGCATGCGTGCTTATTGCAAACATTTTTAGGAAGTAAATCTTTACATCAGAAGACTCTGTTCCCCACATAGCTTACTGCTCAAGCAAAGACTGTAGTTGTTTAGAGCAGTGTTGTGATTAATGCACTTTTTTTGATCATGGCTGTATTGTTTAGGACCTTCTAATCTGCCTGTCTGTGCACTCTGGCCCAGTATTTCAGGAACCTGAAGTCTGGAGCCAGTGAAACATGGAGATGACTGAAAAATTTCCTCACTCCAGGAGTTCAGTGATGGGATTACTTACCATAGGATCTTTCTATACCTCCCAGATGCATTAGCTGAATTGTATCCAGCAAAATGTTTCCTACTCTCTTAATGTATGTGAACAAGCAGCTAGGCCAAACAGTGCATGTTTAATTCCCCTGGAGTTTTGCTTGTAATGACTGCTCTGAATTCCCTTCAGGTCTCAGCAGTGATGTAGTTGTAGCCAGCTCCACCCAACTTCTGGCAATGCTTTCCCTTGTGCTAGTTGTGTGGTGGAGCCAAGGAAAAAGCTCTCCAGAACAGGAATGCAGGTGGCCAGATCCTGACCTGTAGCAGAGGCCAGACTCCTCCTCTTTGAATAAAGGCTGGTTGAGGCTGGAAAGCTCATAGCAAAGACTAGGGAGCACAGATGGGTTATGATGATGTTGTGAGGGTTGTTCTTTCAAGCTGCTCTTGATGGATATTAAGTAAACACCCAGAGTGGCTGTCAGAACAGCTCTGCCTTCTGACCCAATGGCCTGTGCAACTTGAGGTTGGGGAAGGGGGTGTGCATGAGTGAAATCTTGATACTAGATGTTAGTATGTCAGAACTTGGCTCTAATTCTTGCAGCCTCATTCATGCTGGAGTCTGCTAGCAAACCCTGCTGCTATAATGCTGGGTGGTGCTGTCGGCTGCCTGTTCCCTGAGGTGCCATCTGCAATTCAATTCTCAGCCCAATAAAGGCATTAGTGAGGTGAGGAGGGGAAATATTGCTGTGCAAATGGGACTAAACTAATGAAGTTAAATCCTTGGCCTGTAGTAAGGTCCTTTGTGTAATCCTGCAAACAAGATTTGAGCTGGCTACACCACGGTAGTAACGTCTGCTTGCCAATGTGGTGAAAAAGCCTGAGAGTCCCCAGATACCTCAGTTACACCTTATTTGGGTACCTGGGTGTCCTGTGGTGCATACAGGTTTCTGATGCTTTCAGAAGTATTGTTGCGTGAGGGTAAAATAAGGCCATGCACCATGACCATGTGCACATGGCCAGCTTTGTTTCTGGTAAGGTAGCTCTACAGTATCGTGTGGTGTTTGGACAAGAACTTGAAGGTATGTGGAGATGTGGCCTTCCTGGCATCTGTCACAAGACATTTCAGTAATCTGCCAGTTTGTTGTTTTAGTGATGGCTTGGCTGCCTCTGGGATTTGGGTGGGAATCCAGACTGCCTCAGCACTGAGGTGCTCAACTTGGATGCCATAAATGCTTCTGGTTTTATATGAATGGGAAACATGTAACATGCTGGCTGCTTAATAACATTGATTAGCAAAGCTTAAAAATATAATTGCTGTTCTGCAGTGTTGCCTGTGAAGCTGACCTATGTTTTTTTTAATACATTTTTTTTTTTACTGTCTTGTAAGTCCCCCTTGAAAAAGGGCCTTGTGTTTAGGGGTGTTTGATTGAAGATCCAACTTTTTTCTCCAAGTTGTTTCCAGAACAACTACCTCTGATCTTCTTAAGTGTGATTTCAAGGGTGTAAGTGGCAGCTGGAGATGTACAAAGAGAAGCTGTTGTTGTGGCTGGAGGTTTTAATGTTTTGTTTGGTTGTGTGTGTTTGTAGTTTGTTGTTGTTGTGCAGGTTGTTTTTTGGTGGCTAGTATTTATAGCTCACCTCAACCTTGAAAATTATTCTTTCCCTTTGTGGCATCTCTACAGTGAGCTGTTAAAGGAGAAGAGGTGATGGACTAGTCTGGACCCATCACTTGTCATGTTCTCTTTGATATGTGGTTTTAGCCTTGGGCATCATGCTTACTTGCAGATAATGTCAGCCAGCACTTGAGAATCAATTGACTTCAGTGCAGTCAAAAGAGGCCCCTTTTCAGGGACAATTATGGTGGAAAAAATTGAAACAACTAAGGCCTTATTTGAAGTCTCCTAAACTTGGAGCTTTCTGACTCTTAAAAATCTGAGTTAACTTTCTTGTGTACTTTCCTGAAGCCTCTCTGGCCAGTTGCAAAGTTGAAGTTTACTTTTGGGAAACAGAAGGCAGGACCAATTGCTATGAAATAAAGCTTGGATGGTTGTTCAAATCACTTCACATGTGCCAAAGATGGCCCTTGCTCTAAGGAGAGCATTTTGTATTTCTACCTTATCCATTGGCTGGGGCAGGGACTGTAGTAGACAGCTCCTGACTTGAGGGTGACTTAACTATCAGAAGTCTGGTGCTTTTAACCTCACCTTGTGCAAAAGCCTCAGTCCTGGGCTGAAATTCCCAAAGTGATTAAAGCCTCAATCATTTCGATGGGATCAAGGCTGTTGGACCCTTAGGAAAGGGAGAAGAGAGAGACTTAGCTTCTCTTCTCATCCTTTCTGGGACAAACCAACCTTTCTCTTGATTGTGATACTTGGGGTGATGCACATTTCTTTTTTTTTTTTTGTATTGTTGTGCAAGATTCTGGTTTATGTCAGCCCTTTTGCCAGGCTGAAGGACTGCAGGTTAGTGGCGGAGGAAGAGCTTGTGTTGGCTTTTCTGCTCTCTGACTGCTCTTTCATTCTTGCTAGCTGCTGTCTCCATGTTTTACTTTTTTTTTTTTTTATGCAGCTGTTCTGGCCTTTCTGGAAAAACAAACCACCTCCTGGTTCCTCTAATTCAGAACACACTGCCATGCCTTACTTTAGGGTTTACTTAACAAGCCTGGTTCATAACCACCTAAACCACTGCAGCTCTTGAGCAAACCACATCGCTGTGAGCTGCGCCTTACTGTCTTAGTGTTTTCCTTCCTCAGTAAGATCAGGAGCCTGAAGCTGATTCGGGTGGGGTGGTGTAGCTTTTAGCTGAGCAATATCTGGAAGGAAGATCTCATTTTACTGCTTTTCTTCTTGAGGTGGATGCGAATTAGTGTGGGCATCTTTTGCAAGAGTCATTAGCGATTTACCAGAGTCTGACCAAGCTATTTTGCTGAAATTGCCTGCAGCCATTGGGGGTTCCTGCTTCTTCAGCAAAAAGTGAGTGATAAACAGCACAATGCAAAGTGATGCCTTGATGCTGCTGTATTTTTCTCCAGCGCATTTTATCTGTGCTGCGTAAGTGTGACACTGCTGTGGATATAAGGCCTTGAATGGGCTGTTGTGTGATGAGCAAACTCCAGCACTTAAATTATTCCCATGATGGCTGATTTCCCATCCCCTGCCTCAACATTTAGCCCTTGAGAGGTAAAAAAAAAAAAATAAATAAATCCCTCAAGCAAAGCTTCTGCTTTCTCTCCAGATGGATGCTGGCTTTGGATACACAGCTGCTGCTGAAGCTTGTGACTTCATTTGGCTTCCCTCTGGCAGTGCACTGAACCCATTTAAATCTCTTACAGGGAAAATAGGTAAATCCCTTCCATATGTCAAGTATTAGAAAAATACATGATTTCTTTGACTTGCACAAAGCGTCCTGTTGTCTGGCAGATACAGAAACAAGTGCACCCTTGTTTCTGGGAAGTTGAGCTCTAACCTCGTGCTGGTAAATCTGACATGTCACTGTCCACTCTTTCGGATAGTCTCTGTTCACATCAGCTGGGCATGCAGAGCCTGGCGATGACCCTGATCTTATTGATTTTCCCCTTAAAAGAGAAACGATTCAGTTTTTCCCTGCTCTAAATATTTCTTCTTATTGTCCTTCAGGTCACTGGGTTGCCCCTAAACATAGGGGAGAAAGCATTTTGCTTATTAGCCTGATCAGTGGCTTTTGTTAACAGATGTCTCTTCCTTTCTGCATTGCATCACGTGGGATAAATAAGTCTGTGTATTGATGGGGCAGTGGCTCACGAGCAAAGAGCAAGCACTTAGAACTTGCTAACTGTGTCAGACAAAACGTTGTCCTGCCCTGAATCCTGTCTTTTCAAGGTCCCAGTGATGGGTGTTTGAGATGAGCAAGAGATAATGCTGTTTGTGCTCTGTGCTTCCTTATCCTCTCTCCTGGCTTCTAGGAAGTAATGGTTGAATACAAACCATAGCATTGGTCTGTGAAGCTGCCTGTGCTCATCTGGAGTGACCTTGTGCCAACAGCTTGCTCCAGAAATGTTGTAAAATAGAAAATGGCTTGCAATCTGGAAAAAAAAAAAAAAAAATCCTTGAATCTACCTTGAAGAATTCCTGGGAAATTGGAAGCTGGCTTGCATCTGAATTGGGATCTTTGTTGGACGTGTTTCTGCTCATACAGCTTGCAAGGGACCAGGCTGTTGCTTTCCAGCCTCTTACCTTAGTCCAGAGAAATGGTTCCTTAATGGCAAGCAGTAGAAGCAGAGGTCAGGCAGGAGAGGGAGAGCTCAGGCCTTCTGTAATAGGGCAGCAATCAATCACTGCTTCTTCTGCTGGTGAACAGACTGTAACTGCTTCAGGGTAATTGGAAGAGGATTCAAGTGAAGCATCTGTCATTGTCTACTGCTCTCTTTAGGTACACCAAGAGTTAGGGGCATCGCCCAGTGTGAATACATGGGTTGAAACATGAATCTTGGGAATGTTCCTCCTCCTGGGTTGTCAGTTTGGCTAAGAGGAAGATAAAAAGCGAGGCAGGCAGGGCCTTGTGTGTGAAGGGGAGCAATAAATGGAGGTGTAGGAGTACACAGATTCAGCATAAGCTTTTGGAGGTGCTTGAAGAGGAAGTATTGTCTGTGCACATTCTGGCTGTGCTGAGATCTTCATTACTGGCAGGGGAGCTCTATGTGCTGGGGACCTGGATGGTTTTCTAGCATTAAAGTTCTAGAAATGGTGGAAACAGGTCAGTGTATCCAGCAGTAGGAGGAGCTATAAATACTATCTACATCTTTGAGGAGATGTGATACTGGAGAGGTACAGTGGAGTACAGTGGTGGATCAAACAGGTTCTGACACAGAATGGGTGGAGGAAAAGTGGTCTTCTGCCATAAATACTATCATTGTCCTTCTGCCTCCACCCCATTTCAAAGAGGAGTATTATAAAAAAGTTGCAATTTGCCTGGCACCTTTGTTTTAAGGGGATTGTAAGCAGCCCAATGGACAGCCTTTGTCAAAAAGTCTACTTTAAATACACCTAGAGATCCATTGGCCTAAAAACCCCAAACCAATCAACCAACCAAACCCAGAATACAGCAAGAAAGGGATTGAAGTCTGGGGGCAAATAATGAGAAATTTGCTTGACTAATATTGTCCTTTGTAAGAAATTCTTCTATTTGTCAGCTACTTGAATTAATAAATCACAAGACAATGAAAAAGCTACAGACTGTCTAGGTATAGCTGGTCATCAGCCTTGCACCATGTACTCCTTAACATGACTTCTACAACTGAGGCATGGGCAGTTGGCTAAGGGGATGTGAATTTTGCCAAGAAATTTTGGGCCAGATAAACTCTGAGGTCCCTTCCAACCTGGGATTCTGATTTGTGTTGGTGGTATTTCTGATAGGGGGATGAATACTGGTGTGAAGTTTCACTCCTTCCTTTCCTTTGTGGCTTTCATCCCATCTTTTTGCTCCTTTATAGCAGTTTTTCACTGTGTGGATGGACTGAATTTCCAGTTGTTTTTCTTGTGCCTATGAAATTGAATTTCTTTTATACATGTTTGCTGTCCTGATGCACTGAGACTTCTAAAACCTCGTGACAAAGCCTGGAAAAGAGGAAGGGGGGGATGAAGGGCAAGGAAATAAAACAGTAGTGAGGTGGGATGTGACTGATCCAATAGCTGGCTGTACTTTTTGATTTGAATTATCTGTTGTCTATGAACTTGCCTGGGAAGTAAGCAGAAAAGCCTTTCCAATTTAATAGATATTGCTCAACAGTATCTTACAATTAGAGAGGAAAAAAAAAAAAATTCCAGTGAGATTGCTTTGGGGGGACACAGGGACTTCTTAGAGTAGTAAAATGGTATTAGGTTCATTTTTAAGCACACTTCCTCTGAAGATTGGAGAATTGGATGAGTGGTTGGACATGGTCCCAAGGACCTTCTTACATGTACTGTATTTTCACATACTACTAAATCTAGGATATTGTTCTGCTGCTCTGAGCCTTCCTTTGTACCGTAGGACTCAGGCATAGCTCACCTGCATGGGAATAAAAACAAATTTAGGATCATCACCTCCTGGTTGTATTTTTCCTGCATTTCTGCTGTTGCTGTTTAAAGTTATATATAATTTTTTTTTCCCCCCCAAGGTAGTTTTGAGCTCTGCTCAGGGATGCCAAGCCAAAATTCATCTTCATAATGCTTCTCAGGAGCACATGTTTCATTGGGTCTGAACTTGTAAATAAATTGCTTTTTCTTCCAACTTCTTGTTCACCTATGGCTTAGTCTGATCTTTGAATCTTCATTGCTCAAGAGCATGAACTGGTCACCCAAAATGCTGGTGACCTCATCTCAGTCAGTGCAGTTTGTTATATCTGACCTAGACCAAAGATGATCTGCTCATGAACAGTTTGGCTTTGTTCCGAGATCGTGTTTGTAAAGATCAGGTTGTGGGTGCTGTAATTTACAAACTATGTGAAATAAACCCAAAATATTTGTTTAATGATGAGCTTGCCCATCTTGGTTGAGATTTTGGGTCTGGAGTAGTTTTCTTTTTGACTTGTGGTATACAGTAGTAAACCCACATCTGACTTTATCCAAAGGACATAATGCTCTAATGCTCTGAGACTACAGATGGAGATTTTTTTCCCAGGTTGTACAAGTGTAGGGGAAAGTTGCTGTTGCATTCATCCGGATTCCATAGGGATGCCGCAGCAGGTCTGCTGTGAGGCAGCTGTCTTGAAGGAAAGTGTTTATGATATTTTTGCTACAGAGGTTGGCTGATGCCTGGGCATGACAAATGCAGAGGCACCAAGAGATTCTGAGTATTTATAGGTCTGTTTTCAATGGAAATGCTGGGTAATAACAGTAACAGCTTAGATCATGCAGGAGAACTTGGTGGCTGAATAGTTCCCAAGAGGCTGATAGCATAAACACATTTAGGAGTGAGATGAGCAATGTCTACCAGCCTGAGCCATCTTTGTAATGCTCGGCATGAAAAACATCACAGGGCACCATTTATCTACCATCAGATGTGGGATTTTGGAAACTTGCTTCCTCTGAGAGCAACTAGTTCACTTCTTCCTTGGAGTAAAAAGTGCCCCAAAAGTAACAGACTTGATTATTCCTTTTTTTATGTGTGTTGTTTGTTGTGGTGTGTGTGTGGTGTGTTTGTTGGTTTTTTTCTTTATTTGTATTTTTTAAATCTCTGCTGCTGGTTCTGGAATGCAACTCTAAGTGTCAGCAATATCCCATTAAATCTTTCAGCCAACCTGGGAAGAAGTAATTTTTTTTCCATTCCTCATCTTCCCTGGTTGCCTGGACCAGGTTTTCGAGCAACTTCACGCTCTGTAATTCAGTGGATATTCTCACTGGTTTTAATTTTGTCAACTGTAGCATCAGTTCCTCACCAAAAGCCTGTCTCTGTTTCCATAATAAACTGCAGTCTTTATGGGCAGCAGAAAAATCTGTGAAAGGTTTTCTTTGCTTATGTATGAGCCTACAAGCAGAGATCTGGGAAGGATTTTATATATTCAGTTGTTTAAGTTAGAGCTGGAGGAAAAAGTTATTCAGTTCATATGTGGTTGTGTTTTATTATTATTTCAATAAAAGTAAAAAATGTCTTTCCCTGATTTCTTTGAGTTGGACTGCTTGAATGTGGGAATATGAAAATTAAATTGAGAGAAAGTATTTATGAAGTTACAGTTAGTTTTCACCAGCAGTTGTTGAAAACTTGAGTTGGCAGTACTTCAAACTTTGTCACTGGTTTTGTGCTGGGAGATTTTTTTGTGATGGGACCAGCCTACCCTCTGCAAATATGTTAAACCAAATGGGAGGTGGCTTGCAGGCAACTAAGAAAATGAAATAAAACCAGTTGTTCTGCACACCCTGGGCTGAAGTGACAGCAAATACCCTTAAAACAACCTGTGCTTTTGTCAGCGTCCTATTGTGGTTCTATTGGGATCAACTGGAGGGCTGAACAATGGGATAGCTGGAAAAATTAATTTCTTTGGGACCAATGACAAACTATGCTCAGTTGTCTTTTAAGTAGCTGCTCAGTGCAGAGGCAGTGATCCTCTAGCTATATTGAAGAAGTTTAATTGTATTTAGTGAGAATAACATGGAATCATAGAATACCAGATTGGAAGGGACCTCAAGGATCATCTAGTCCAGCCTTTCTTGGGAAAAGCTTGGTCTAGACAAGATGGGCCAGCACACACTTTCCAGCTGAATTTTCGGTGTCCAGTGTTTGGGAATACATCACTTCTCTGGGGTGATTATTTCAATGGGTGATTATCCTTATTAGGAAAATTTTTCCACTTGTATCTAATCAGAATCTCCCTGGGTGTCACTTGTAGCCATCACCCCTTGTCTTTTCCAGTAACCCCTTGTGAAAAGGGACTCTCCATCTTCTCTATAGTCACTCTTTAAATACTGAAATAGCTAGTGAGTAGATTGATGTGTAGGTCTGGTACTTGCTTTAACAAGTTTTAGGTTTGCAACAGATTGTAATTAAAAAGAAAACTGTAATCTCAAGGTGGGTTTCCTTTCTTCCTGGCTTGCTGCAGGGTCCTGCTTCAACCTCAGACCTGCTGAGAGGTGTTGTGCAGCAAAGCACCACAAAACTGACCTGAACAGGGGGCAACTGGTGGAAGAAGGAACTGGGGGGGGGGTGAGCCCCAGCTCTGTATTGTGCATCTTTGCAAAAGTCTCTCCCTAAATGGAGGATGTGTTTGAAGAGGTAGGTGTTTCCCTCAGAACTCTGTACAGGCAGTCCATCCTTGGAGATAAACGTGTGCTACAAAAAAGGGGCTCTAATTCAGCACCATGTGACAAGTCAGTGTTATCAACAGAATTCCACTATAATTCAGACAATTTTACTGCCTGAATTTCTAGCCTAAATTGTGTCCATAGGGGTTGTGGTGCTGTACAGGGGCAGATGCACCCTCACTCATACAAGGTGGCTGTGCAGCAGATCACACTGGGACTGCTGGAGGAGATGCAGCCTCATGCAGCTCAGCCCATTGTCTCTGAGACTGTCAAATCCTCTCTTGCAAATAGGATCATGGATGTAAAAAGGAAGCCATCTGCTGTGAATGTGTGCATGAGTGCTTGACCTTTACTTTCCCTGCTTCTAGGCTGTTGGTAGAGATGATAAAATGGATTAATTCTGATTTCAACCCACGAGGTCTCATTTGGATGTAGGATAAAACTCTTATAATCAACAGCCTACACACTGGACTGTCACCACTTGTTGGATAATGTTAAGCCCCAAGCAGTTGTATTTGGTGGTTTCTTTCAGCCTGAATTCCTTATTTGACTTTCTGGTTGGGTTTGGGATCTGCCTTTGTGCCCTGTTTTTTGCAGTGTTTATTATCCAGGCCATTATGCGATCGGGTGCTTGTTTCTGCTGGGAAGTTTTATGGTATCTCAGTACTACTTGAATAACTATTTCAGTGCTCCTTCCTCTCCCCGATGCACTGCAGATGGGCAGAAAAATAATTATCACTTAAATAATTTACCTTACATAGCTTGGTTTGTGTGGTGGAGCCTGAGGTGAGCAACTAGCTTTACTTTACAATGGATTTATTAATGTGAAATACAAACACATCTGGCTCAACAGTTTTCCAAAATCAGTATGTCCTTTAAGGTTTGATCAGGTTCCTTTACACCAACAAAATGGTGGTGATGTTAAGCTGATTATTGGGCTAGAGAGGTGTCCTTCATCTCAGAAATCTCTTCTCTGCCTGGATGTGTCTAACTGAAGTGGGCATATTTCAGAAAATGGATTGATATGAAATAAAACTACCCAGGAGTTTTAGCTAATGAGCTTATTCCTGCCTTGGGGAAGCTGGAGTGCTATCAGGAGCTGCTGCTCTTTATTGCCACTTACGATTCTTCTTTTTGAATAAAATAAAATGAAGGATGGTGTGTTTGCTTTGACAGTTGCCAAAAATCTTGCCAATTTTTCCCCTGGTTTGCCAAAGCATCCCAATCTCAGACTACAAGGTGTTTCCTTACATGCTGTTGCTACATCTTCATCCTCCTCCAGAAACTGCTAATTCTTTAGGGGCACAGGAAGCTGCTTATTTTGTGGAGGAGTTCTCTTAGCCAAGAAGTGGAGTACTGATGGAAGAGCTGTGCATTATGCTAATTAAACTGTGATTCAGTGTGTTTCATTGTGCAAGATGATTGGAATGATTTTTTTTATCATTGAATGATAAAAATTGTGCTTGATCCTAAGATTTGGTTTCTTTTTTTGTAATGTTCTCTTTCCTAAGCAGCCTCAACTGTGTTTGTACTTCTTGCATTTAATACTCTGTCTTTACCTTGTTTTGTTGGCTTTTTTTTTATTTGTAATAAAAGCCTTGAATGATGGATATGATGGGGACTGGTGAATTAAATGTAGGTTTGGGGTCTGGCCCTTGTCTTACTAGTACTTGGCTTTGAAGGTATCAATTTAATCTTTCTTGTTTATCTGCTAGTGAGGAGTGCTGGCCTGATACCAATGTGAAGTGGTGTTTGATGCTTTCAGTGCTCTGAAACCCTACATGTGAAAGTGCTGAAGTGGTGGTGAGCTGGTTAATATGTGCATGTACCATTCTTTGGGGACCAAATGTTGCAGTGGCCAAAAAGATGGGGATTTACCCATAACAAGGCAATGTGAATTGAAGGTGTATCTGGCTGTGGATGCTTTCTGCTTTTCTAGCATTTTAAATAGACTCTGACTCATTAGGTATTTGCATGCATAGGAAGTTATTAGGATTCTTTCTGCCTCCTCCCGTAGCGTGTGACCAAATAACTGGTATCAATCTTTTCCTCCTGAGATAGTGTGATGGAAGTGTTTAAAACCTTCCTGTCATAGATAAAGCGAGTAGAGGAGATAGAGTGGCAGGAAGAGTTGATTTTTTTTTTTTTTTTCTTCCTCTGAACATGTCAGCAATGCAGTGATGCTGCAAAGGCTCTTCAAAGGCTGTTGGAGAATGGAGTGGTTGCAGGAAGATGCTGATGTATTCAGGCACTTAGGTGTGACATACAGGATACAGTGTCCTACAGGGCTGCCATACGTCCTGGGGCAGTTCTTCAGGCTTGGTGCCATTGCACTGAGACTAAATGTCCTCTGGGGAGACACTATGGTTGAACGTGCATTGCTGTGCTATAGGAATCAGTGGATAAAATATAGGAGTTGGTGGATAAACTTGTCTGTGGACCAGCCAGGCTAAATTTAAATTTAAAGTTATTCTTTTCTCCCTTTCTAGAAAACTTTTGTAAAAATCAATAATATGCTTTTTCCTGTTCTGGGAAAAACCCCAACTTTCCCATAATGATCTTGTTACTTAAAAGCAGACGTATGTGAGAGCATCTCAGCAGTTACAGCTGGGGAGAAACAATGAAGTGACCATCTCTCTCCCTTTTCTCTCCATATTTCAAACTGGTCAAAGCATATTTTCTTTCCCCCGCCTCCTAGCATGGCTTCATCAGGTAAGGAGTTGGCTTGGAAACTCTGGTTGGGAGCAAGGTGTCTGGTGCTTGGGCTGCACCAAGCACATGGCTTGTTTTGAGGCTCTGAGAAGCAGATGCTTCCTGGATGTAAAGCCATCTTGTCATTCACTTGCAAATCTGCACCAGCCTTGAAGAACTGGATGCTCTAATTACATTTCTTGTCTCTTTGGCAAACCACAAGGGCTCGGGTCAAAATTAGAGTTTCTGATTGGAAGAGCCTGTCCTCATTAACATTTCAATCACAAATCTGTGGCAGTTGGCTGACTGCTAGAGCTGGGTCTGGGAGGGGAGCTCTGTCTGAGTCTCCCTGCGGTTGTCTTCATTCAAATCTTTCTTTTGCTGAGTGTCTATTACCAATTCTACATCCAGTTAGTTGCATCCTCCTTATTTTCCAGCAATTTCAGTGTGAATCAAATTGGTGGGAGGATGTTCTATTTTTAGTCTTGGATCATGGCTAAAGGGATTTAAGTGTTGGATCACGGCAAGAGTGAATACTTGCCTATGCTGATGCTAGTCATGTTTTAGTCTTTGGCTGCACTGACCTGTCAGAGGTTTTAAGATCTTAGGTCAGCTGACAACTGGAGCTAAACAACTACATTTTGCAACAGGGTTAAAGTTTAGCAGAGCTCTACACCCTCTCTGTCTAGGTGTGATTCATAATTCACTGCCTATGCTCCTGAATTGTTTTCCTTCTCAATTGTCACTTCTCCAGCCTGTCATTACATATGGTTGGAAGCTGTGCATGCTGGCTTCCTCGGGGGGAATGTATTTGCCTTTGATGCTGCCAGCAGTGATGGATGTGCTCACCTCAACTCAAGTGTGGGCTAGAAATGCTCCTGCCTCTTCCTTCAAAATGATGCTGGGCAAGCATATAAAATCTGATGGATAGTGGCAATCCATCACTGCAGATGTCAGAGGGATGTGGTTTGCAGCAGCTCACAGTGAATGTTGGAGTGAATTGCTGGTTGCTTTTCTGTGACCTTTTAGGGCTCATTTCTCTGCTTTGAATGAGATGCATGTGGTCATGGTGAGCTAGACAAAGCAGACAAAACTGATTTGGCTTTTGACTCTTCAGTTCCTTCAGGGTAGTACTGAAGTAGTGATGATCTTGGTGGTATCATCAGTCTTGATATGAGGGAAGACTTGGATTGGACATTCTCAGTGAGTTTCAGTCCTGGACCTCATTCACTTTGAAGGTCTGCTGCTGAGTAACTGCGTTGTTGTTGTGTGTTTTGGTTTTGTTTGGTTTTTTTTAATGTACTTATCTTAAGACTATAACAAAGTGCAGGGACTTGCTTGACGTGTACAGAAAAGACGTTTGTGCAAATTAAATGAAACTGGAAGGAGATGTAGATGACAGCAGAGTCAAAAAAATCATACAGCCACCCCATAACTGGGATTCCTTTTGGTCTGTACATTGCTTGCTAATCGGGTAGGGAAGAGGAGGCCACTTGGCTTTTGCAACTCATTACTGTATGTAAGTTTTGTTCCTAAGGGTACATAACTCACCATCCCTTCTGTTTGAGTGTTATCCTGTAAAGCACTACAGAACATCTTTGCAGGTGAAGATGTCTTCTTCTCCTCTCTTCACTCACTCTGCAAATATGGGAATAGTCATCTTGCCCTTAAGATGCTGCTCTTAAGGGTGTTGCTCTATCTTTGCTATTTGTAAATAACTGTGATCAGCAGTACTGAGTATCATACTACAGGGGGAATTTTGGAAACATCTGCTGATGTTTGCACATTAACTGGTTTATGAGCAGATAGTGTTTAAAACTGCTTTGAGAGGCCAGTGCTCAACTTATTAGTCCAGAGCCTCTGTGGCTCAAAACCAAATTAAATTTGAGTCTCAACACTTGCAAACAATGTTCAAAGCTATTAGAGAGTTAGAAGAGGCTGAAATTACTTCTAAAGCCCCCATTATAATTGTTACCACTAATGGAAGTATCTTTCAGAGGTTGCCTCATAATGTTGAATGTGAGTGCTTAATAAAGCAAACAAAAAAGATGATATGCTGTAATGGTTTTTGAAGCAACTTCTGGACTTTCTGACTTCAGAAGTCTGCAGTGAAGTTGGGAGGGTGAATGTGGTCCAGGGATATGGGTCTCTAAGCCCTGGTGCTGATGCTCTGTGGTATCTTCTATAGGGAGAGCCATGGATGAGGGGACAGCATCCCTGCTGGGCACAATCTCTTTGAAGCCTCCAGAGGATCTGAGAACAGAAAAAGCAATAGGGAGAAAATAAAGGCTCCAGTGTCTCTATTTCTCCAGTACTTCCACCAACACAGGCTTGTTCAACATCTAACATTGCACTGAATCAACTTTTTTTACTTTTTCCCCTTCTTTAGCAGTGAAATTGTATGTTGCTTTGTGTTCTTTATTTAATCACCACACATTTCATCCCCTCCCTTCTCTGTTCTGTTTCTCCCTCTTTCTCTGATCTTTTCTATTTTTTTTTTTTTCAGATTGTGAGAAATAGCCAAAATCTCTCTCCTAAGAGCTGCAATGCAAGTAACATCAGACTGTTCAGATGCAGACTCCTTTTAACTCTGAGATCTCATTTGCACTAGAGCTCCCCGAGGACAAGAGTACTTGTATTCCTGTTCCTGATGATGCAGATTTTAAGACAACACCAGACTAAGAAATAGATTGTTTTTCCTGTTTTGAGTTCTACAAAGAGAAGAGCTAGGTGACATTCATGACATTTTCAGAAATTGGTGGAGTGTGTTCTTTCTGCTGGGCAGTGCTATTCATATTCTCCCCCACACCCATGTGTGTTGGGTGTTAATTTTTATTTTTATTTTTCTAAACTGTATGAGCAACTTTTGCAGGACCAATTTGCTCAGGTGCTGCTGGGCAGTAGGTGTTAAAATTGTGTGGAAAGTCTTGGATGAAAAAGAAATAAATTACTGTCTGTCATCGTTTCTTCTGTGGATGTGGGTGTCCTCCTTGGAGCAAGTTAAAACCTACCTGGGCACTGCAGCTCCAGTTTCCCATCTCCACTGAGCTGCAGTGCCCCATGTATCCCTTTCTCTATAGTGAAAGGAGATGCTGATAATAGCATTAAAAAAACTGTGTCAGAGACCATAGGAAAGACAAGATTTAGCAAATACACCTCCAGGGGTACAATTGAATTGAAGTGATTCATATGGTGTTAGACTTCTATAGACACTAGACATCCTGAGCTCTTTCATAAATGAAGCTGCAGGGCACAGAGGTGGTTGGTTTTTTATTTTTTTTTTCCTGGTGGGGGCTGTGCTGTTGAAGAAAATGTAGGGGCTGGATTTGGCCAGCTGTACATTTGGCAAGGAGTTGGGGTCAGAGGTAGCTGTGCCAAATTTGGGCTGTTTCATGACCCTGGAGTAGCAATGAGTCCAGCTGTTGTATTACAGAGTGAATGTTGCCACCCCCGTCACTTCCAGGCTTGTCTGTGCAGCTGCTGTTTGTGCCCAGATTTAATTATAGTAGTGATATCTAAAGATAAGCACGTCCCTCCTTGTGATACCACCACCAAATCAGCACCCACAGGGGAAATTCCCCTCTTTCCTCCTGCTAAATGTGTGACTGTCATTTGAGAAGTGCTCTCGCTTCCCACACAGGAGAACCATGGGAGCGAGCTGATCCATTACTGAGTGCAGAGAGGTCAAGGGCATAGGATGTCCCATGTCACCTGTGGTCTGATCTGGCATGGCTGGATGGCTGCACTTGCCAAAAGAACCCTTGGAGGTTTCAGAGGGGATGGTGGAGCAAGGTCTGTGTGCTGAAATGCTTGTATGGGGAATAAAAAAAAGCTTGTGAAAATGAGGCTGGCCACCTGGCAGAGCAGAGTATTTAATTTTACAAATCCAACTGACATGTTGGATTTCTTAAAATCACCTTTACTCCATGCTGGAATGGATGAGACTATAGAGAGTGGTGACAATACAATATATTTAAGGAAGTCTTTGCAAAAAAGATGGATTTGGTATCAGGAGAGGACTCTAAAGAGCCACAAAGAAAAGTTTGCAAGTGATGGTCTTAAAAATCATGTAGCTCCTGTAGCTGGAGGAGGCCTTCAGGATGCAACAACAGCAGATGCAGTGAATTCCACTCAGGTATCTCTGAAAAGTCACTTCCTAGGTGAGAAATTGGTATCTCTTGAATCATGGGAACTATGATGTCTTAGTAAGTAAGGGAGGACTTGATTTTGGCTGGTTTCTCCGATATCTCCTCCTACAATCACTCTGTGGTTCAGGCTAGTAAGACTGGAGGGTTATGAGAGAGATGTCTGGCCTGAGACTGTCTGCACTGCCTTTGGTGGGCTTGTACATATATATATATATATATATATAAAATCTACACACACATGATATGGCTGTTCATGACTCTAAGGAGCACTAATAGTGTACTGTCTATCTATTGGGTGTCTGAGGTGCGTGCACTTGTCCAGGGAGGAGGGTGGAACCACGTGCCTGGATGGGGAGCCCAGGGTCTGTCTCAGCATGAGAAAATGGGTGTGCTGCATGATGTCCTCCCCCCTCTTTGGAGCTAGCTGGGACTCCATCTCCTTTATAAAGGAAGAAAGTTGTGTGTGGTGGTTTTGGTTTTTTTTTTTTTTTTTTTTTTTTTTTTTTTGTGAGCTGCAGAGCCCGAGAGAGTGCAATCCTCAGGGATAGATGGTGTTGCAAATCCAGCTCTGAAAACGTACTGGTTTGTTATTTAGCCTAAAGCTGCTGCTTTTTGCTGTGATGATAACTATGCAACCACATGTGCAAGAGGAAAACAGAGTTTTTTCATTTGCCTGTCAAATGCAGCAGTGTTCACACAGAAGATGTGGGGCTGGATGGGCAATACCAGTGGTTTTTGTCTTATTCTGTCCTAGAGTAATGAGGTCTTGGTTGTGCAAAATATCCTGGGCTGATGCACAATAACATCCAGGTAAAAGCTTTGCTCTTTTCTATCCTTTATATGAACAGGGATTGAGTGTTTTCCCAGCCCATGACTGCTGTGTTCAAAATCCCAGGCTTACACAAGCTCTATTTCGTGCTGTTCTTTACAACCTGGCCCTGCTGGTCCCCTGTCTTCTGCCAGATAGGCTTATGCTCAGTAATGTGTTGATTGACACATGTTTTGATAGCTTAAAGCTCTCATTTTTCTGGAAAACAGCCAATGATCATAATGAAAATGCTGCTGTGATCTGCACTGTGCTGGCAGGTGGGATCTGTTCCTTAGCTCCTGGTTAGTTACCACCCTTGTCTTCAAAGGTGACTTACCTGCTGTTTTTATGTAGTATCTTGGTCATGTGCCTCAGTTAATGCTTATGTTTATACATCCACCCTGTCCCTATTTTAGTTGTAGGGGGATGGGTCTAGAGTCTGCTTTTCTTGTGGGGTTTTTTGGTGTGTGTTTTTTTATTATTATTTTTAATATATATATCTGTTTGTTCCCTCCTTCCTTCCTCTTTCTTTACTAAACTTCTCATTTTCTGTAGTCTCTATGATCTGGGGGGAAGCATGAATGACATGTTGGTCTGGAAAGCCTTTAGGACATCTCTTCTCCCAGCATTCTGATGGGAGGCCAAGACTTTAAGTGCATCTTTCACAGCCTTCATTGGTGTTAGCTTTGAGGTTTCCTGCCTTTCCCTAGGTCACCCTTTGAATGTACAGGAGCCACTCTGCTATGCATGTGAGAGAACCTTGAAGTGAAAATATTCAAGATAAAAGCTCCCAATCAACATTTTTTACACTTACGGATTTGCAGAAGCAACAATCAAAAAAACCAAGGGAATATACTGTATTTGCTTCTTCCTGTGTACTTCCTGCATCTCCTTCTGCAAAAACACTTCTGTGTTCTGTTTAGTTGATTGGCTTTGCCGTGGTTTAACAGAACAGGGTGGTTTGGAGTTAGCAGAGAGCAGTCCCTAGCAATATGAATGTTGGCCTGTGGATTTTGTCAGAAGAAGGTGTAAAGGGTCCTGGGCTACATCCAGAGCAGTGTGGGCAGCAGGTCGAGGGAGCGGGTTCTACCCCTCTGCCCTGGGGTGCTGGGTCCAGCTCTGGAGTCCTCAGCACAGGAGAGACATGGACCTGTCAGAGCAGGTCCAGAGGAGGCCACAGCAATGCTGGGAGGGCTGGAACCCCTCTTCTGAGGCCATGCTGAGAGAACTGGGCTCGTTCAGCCTGGAGAAGAGAAGGCTCCAGGGCATCCTTCCTGTGGCCTTTCAGTACTTCAAAGGGTCTATCGGAAAGATGGGCACATACTTTTAAGCAGGGCCTATTGCAGCAGGATAAGGGGTGATGGTTTTAAACAATTTTAGACTAGAGAGAAGGAAGAAATGTTTCATGCTGAGGGTGGTGAGACCTTGGCCCAGGTTGCCCAGAGAGGTGGTTGATGCCCCATCCCTGGAAACATTCCAGGTCAGGTTGGATGGGGCTCTGAGCAACCTGCTCTAGTTGCAGATGTCCCTGCTCCCTGCAAGGGGTTGGACTTAGATGATCTTGAAAGACCATTAATAAAATATTCTGAGGATGTATTATTTCACTTTTTTTTCTTGACATTTCACTATATATAGACACTTCCTCTCCAAATGTTGTATGACTGTTAGGCTATCTGAGCTGAGCAGTACTACTAAGTAGCTTATTGCTGCATAGAGACCTTGCCCTGCTGTCCTTCATTGGATATAACCGATGCAGTCTTCACGTGTTATGGGGGCAAGGTTTTGATTATGCATGGTCTGTCTTTTCTATTAACCTCACAAAAAATAGGACAATAATAAATTATTTTTCAGATGAGTGAATGAACAGTGATGAATAACTGAACACTTCAAAGTTCAACTTGGAGATCATTTGGCTGGAGAGAAGTATCATGTGTAAGAAGAACTGTGGCAGGTTACACTCTTGTTGTCTGGAGGCTTGTTTAGCCATGCCAACAGCCTCTTACAGAAAAGATGAGATACAATCTGTATACCAGATTGGAGACTGGAGAATCTTGTATCATGGCACAAGATTACACTATTTTCAAGGATTGGTGCTAAAATTAAATCCCCATACTACAAGGACAATGGGGATGTTCCCCAAAGTCTCTAATTGCCTCCTAATTTAAAGTAACCCACAACTCCTCTTGGCTTCAGGAGGATGTTAGGAGGGTGGTAGGATGACTGCTTGCTTTTGGAAAGTAGGTTGCTGCTTATGTGTATTTGGATGATGACTTCATCTCAGTATATGAAAATGTCAGCTTTCACTGTTCCCAGTTCTGCAGTACAGACTAAAACTTCCCTTGGAAGACATATTGTGAAAGCTGCATTAATACACAGCTTTAAAGAAGAATCCCAGCTCTTATTTACAACTTATTTTTCTTCTTTGTTCTTCTAGCTGTTTATGGAGAAAGATGTAGCCTTTGAGCCTAACTATGTAAAGAAGTGTCTGTTACACTTTTTAGGTTAGATATAAGTAAATGGGTTCCAAATATAAGGGGAAAGTCAAAAGTCTGAAGTCCTGGTCTCACTATCGGGGCAAATGTTAAAAGTCAAGTAGCCTAAAATTACTGGGACTTTTACTCTGTATGGACCAAATAATAGTTACAGAGCTTCTGCTTGTTGTGTATAGCTTATGTTATTGGCTCTCCAGCTGCTGACTAACTGGTATCCCATGTGCCTGGCTGAGCTGGGCAAATTAAATAGAATCATAGAATCACTTAGGTTGAAAAAGACCTTTAAGATCATCAAGTTCAACCATTAACCCAGCACTGCCAGGTTGCTACTAAGCACCACTGTCCCTCAGCACCACATCTCCATGGCTCTTCAATCCCTCCAGGGATGTGGACTCCACCACTGCATCCCTGGGCAGCCTTGGGACAAGTCTGGACAGCCCTTGCAGGGAAGAAATTGTTCCTGAGGCCATTGCCTCTTGTCCTATCACTTGCTCCTTGGGAGAAGAGCCTGAGCCCTACCTGGCTCCAACCTCCTTTCAGGGAGTTGGAGAGGGAGGTCCCCCCGAGGCTCTTTTTCTCCAGGCTCAACAACCCCAGGTCCCTCAGATGCTCCTCACAAGACTTGTGCTCTAGACCCTTCCTTATTTTTATTGCCCTTCTCTGGACGTGCTCCAGCTCCCTAGTGTCCTCCTTCAAGTCAGGGCCCCAAAACTGAACCCTGGATATGAGGTGCAGCCTCACAAGTGCTGAGTACAGGGACATAATCGCTTCCCTACTCCTGCTGACCACACTAGTACTGATATATGTTGCAGACTGGGAATAGACACCTGAAAGAGAACTAGAGGCATGACAACTTTTTGTGTTTTTAAACACAAAATGCACCTTTCTCCAGTTAGTTCTATGTATTCAGTGGAAGCAATTATGTGCAGCCCACCTGGATTCTGGGGAAAATTGTGGTGGTCTACATATGCAGACATTGTGCACCCACAAAACAAGAAGTATGGCCAGATAAAAGGAGCAACCTTGAGCTACCATCATGCACCCAGTGCTGCAGGTGGTGGATGGATTGTCATGGGACCACCTGGGTGCAGCTCAGGGAGCACCTGGATTAAAGTGCACTTAAAATAATTAGTCAGCCTTCTGAGTCAGGGCAATAAATAGTTGCAAAGAATAATATAATTTTCCATCTGATGAAGACCAAAATCCTTATTGTTTGGGAGTAGGGATCATGGTAGTTTAAGAAATGCATGAAGGCAGTTGTGGTGAAAGTACCTGTAACTGAAAATCACTGCATTTTAGTCTCAAATAGTGCTGCTTTTATACTATGTTGGATCAACATTGAATACAATAGGTAAAGCCCAGAAATGACTTGCACGTCTCATAACTTTGGATGTAGCTGTTCAAAATGTAAAGCGATGAATCTTCTAATTAGAAAGCTTCTGTAGCATCCTGCATTACATCCACCTTCCCAGAAAGTCTTGGCTGAAGTTGGAAAATGCAGTCAAATATAAAAAAAAATATTATTTTCAGAGTTGGTGAAAAGAAACAGTGGATGTTTAGACAAGAATTCATCATGAGTAACTATTCTTCTTGCCCCTTGAATATTTTGTGCAACAGTGGTCATTCTGTCAACTCTGGAAAAGTAAAATAAGCACATTTCAAGTTCAGAGGAAAGAAAACAAAGTGTAAATGATACTTCCTGGAGCCCCACAGTAAAAGATGTGCTTTGAAGAAGGGGGCTTGGGAGTTCGGAGTCTTGTTTTCCAATCCTACCTCTGAATTTGCTGTATTTTTTTTTTTTTAAAGAATTATTCATCCTTGAAACAGAACTTGCTGTTGCTAAGTGTTAAGAGGATGAGCCAATGCTCATCCTCCTGGAGAAGAGGGTCAATCCATCCCAAAATTCAGATCTTATACTTTCTTACCTGGGTGGGCAGAGACAAAAAATGACCAGGAATGAATTAGTAAGGGGAGGAAAAAATAAATATGTGGATATGCTTTGCGGAAAATATAACTGAACAAACATGCTAGCATATTTTTGGACTGTTGGCTTGCTCGTGGGATTGTGATGAAATGCTTTTTGTGTATCTTCTCAATTGGTGAAAAAAGAGGCTTTGAGCTTAGTGATTCATCTTGAGCTTTGTTTAAACACTTTTGTCTATGATCATGGTGCTGGCTTGAAATAAGATTATGGTTTGTTTTTCTTGGCTTCCTGAAATATTGCTTAAGGAGGGCTTTAGCTCTGTTATTAAGCCATATTTACCATGTAAGGATACTAACACTGATGATGAAAGCTTGTGAAATAATTAATGTGCTCGTGTGTTTAACTTCTGCTTTATATTTATTGCAGCTTTCTACAGTAGATTTGCCTGCATGTAATTTTGTGGGAGGAGGGTTACATATGTATGAATCTAATTATTTGAAATAGTAGGGAAGGAGTCCTCCATAGCTGCGTGGTCTGTCATTCCTGTCTTCAAAACTGCAGTTATTTATCCTCCTCAGGGTCCTGTTGCAGTCAAATTCTAGATGTCAGAATTTGCTGGGTTTTAAAAATTATTTTAATTTTCTCAAGGGTCTAGAGAGAGTGTCAGGATTGATTTGCTGTCTGTGAATGAAGAATTTACTTTCATGGGCTCTGAGCTTGAAAGGCAAGTTCAGGACCACTGTCTATCTGTTCACAGGCTTTGTGAATATTGAAACCCAGATTATCTGGATTAGTCTTTCCTTTAAAATGTTACTTTTGTTGTAGAGACTTTGTGGGGAAAAATGTCATAGGTTGGGTTATCTTGATGCAACTGCTTGTGGCTATAACATGTACGTACTGCTGTCATCTCTGAGCCAAACAAGTGCAAGCATCCTGTGGTGGGCTTTATTATAGAATCACAGAATGCTTGAAATGCTTTAAGTTGGAAGGGGCCTTTAAAGGCCATATAGTACAACCCCCTTCACTGAGCAGGGTCATCTGCAGCTAGAGCAGGCTGTTCAGAGTCCTGGCCAACCTGACCTGGAATGTTTCTACAAGATGGGGCATCAACCACCTCTCTGGGCAACTTGGGCCAAGGTCTCACCACCCTCAGCATGGACAATTTCTTCCTTCTCTCTAGTCTAAATCTAATCTTCCCTCTTTTAGTCTAAAACTATCACCCCTTGTCTTGTCACAACAGAACCTGCTGAAAAGTCTATGCCTATCTTTCTGACAGACCCCTTGAAGTACTGAAAGGCCATGAGAAGGTTGCCCTGGAGCCTTCTCTTCTCCAGGCTGAACAAGCCCAACTCTCTCAGCCTGGCCTCACAGCAGAGGGGTTCCAGCCCTCCCAGCATTGCTGTGGCCTTCTCTGGATGTGAGAAGCAAATATAAAATATTTCCAGGGCTCACAGACAATATTGCGCCTCTTACAAGCAGAGGCATCAGGGTTGTGGGCTCCCGAAAATTTAAAGATTTAATCTCTTGTTCCCTGTTTCTGAAGTACAGATTGGGGTAAAATAAAATATGGATGCAGCAGAGATCAGCTTGGCTGTTGGGTGAAGTTGCTGATTGTTATGATTCCTCTGAAAGAGCTTTCCTGGCATTGGATTTTAGGGAAAATGGATCTTTTTCCTATGAATCACTTGTGCTATTTTATCCTTGCTCCCTTCATCTCATGTAGTTCTTCCTTTTGGCTTTGTCCCAAAGCTCTGCTTGCTCTGCTTACTGTACTTGTTAGAGAAAAAAATAATTTTTCTGCCTGGGAATTAATCCTTGCAGTACGTGGTCCTTGTTTGTGGATGAAGAGAAAGAAAGTGCAAAGGAATCAGGTTGCATTCTGGGAGGTTAGCTGGACTTTCTTGCTGCAGGCGCACCACCTTTTTCTTGGCTGTTAAGCAGGGTTTCTTCTTTGTGGCTGAAGGCAGGTGTGATCTCCTTCCACATACTCATGAAAGAGGAAAAGAAAGGATAAGATCTTCTGCGGAGAGTGGAGAGAGTTCACATGTCTAGGACTTGCACATGGTCCAAACAAAACATCATCAAGATGTTGCTGCAGGCCAGTCTGTCCTGCTGGAAGAGATCCCAGTTCAGTGTTTTACTGGTGTGCTGATTTTTCTCTTGCCTCATTTGGTGTACAGGGATGTTCAATACAGTTGTTTCAAGATGCTTTTATTACTTATTGGCTGCTATTTGGACCTTCATACAGATCTATCGATTCCTTTGGCCTTTCTGTGACTTTTCTTCTGGAGCATCTGATGGCAGTTAATCCTTGGAAAAGGGTGTACTGGTGTTTTGTTTTTTTTTTTTTTTTTGAATATGTGACACTAAAAAACCCTGATGGTTGAAGAGTACAAAACTGGGCTAGACCAAGTACCCAGGGTGGTGGGAAATTAGATTAACTGAATTCTTGGGGAGGGCTTGTAAGAAAAAAAAAAAAAAAGAGAGCTGGCTGGGTTATGGACTAAGCAAGCAGGGAATGTCCTTTCAGTGTCTGTCCCATGTTCCCATGCTGTTGTGTGTCCTCAAAAGATGAAGTTGTCTCTGTCCCAGAGGACAGCTTTTGGTGGAATTTCTAGATTCAGGGGAGTCTATCTAGCTGTTACAGTTCCTTTTTTTTTTTTTCTACCATAGATACTTCTAAGGCTACAAAGCAGCTTTGCTTGCTCATCTGTAATGTTCTGGTCAGTAAGCTAGGACTGTAATGAGAGCCTCCAAATACCTATCTTTAGGTCTGTGGTTTTCAAATCTGTATCCCCCTGGCAGTGGTAGCTGGACAGACCTCAGTTGAAGAGCAAAACTGGTGCAACTTGGCAAAATTTGTAAGCTGTGAAGGCCTGCAGTGCTATCTGTCTGGTCAAATAGTTTCAATGTTTGGGTAACATGAACCACGGCCAGGATGTTGTGAAGCTGTAGACACCACACTGGGCTCACAAGGAGTGTGGAAAGGGAAATGGAAATTCTTCATTCTGCATGAACCCCTGAGTCTTGTCAGATGCTAGTCTAACCCTGGAGAAGAAGAGTAAGCTTGCCCCTTCTTCCTTGCCTGGTAAATTCCACCCCGCTCTCCTTCCTTCCCCTATCCCCCAGTCAGCTTGGGCTAGATTGTAGCAAGGAAAGTTGGTGTGTTTCAGTGAAATTTGGGTATGCTCCTGAATTTCTTTGAAGAAGATTCTCTGCTTTCTCTCCTGTCTTCATCAACCATCCAAATGGATTGGTGGAGAGACACCCCTTAGATCTTCATCTGAGCTGTCAGTTTCCTTATTTATCATCACTCAAAGTGGATCTTTTGCTTCCTCCTATATATCCCTTTGCATAGATGAGTAAATGTTCTGGTTTGTGGAGTATTTTCTTAGCCAGTAGAGGAAGATTATTTGGTTAAAAAGATGTTATTGTAGAGACGTGCTCACGCTACAGAATTTTTATTGTGTAATTAAAGCAAATCCTAAATGTAATAAAGAATAAAAGGGGGTACCATGTATCACTATTTATGACATTATGATAATTATGTTTCCAAAGCGGATTTTTAATTTGTACCCTGCTAGAGTTGTTGATTTTAATTTATAATCCAATAAACCTATAAACTGTTGCTCAAGGCAGGCAGGCATGTTCTATCAGGCCAGACCTAATAATTTAGAAACAGTTTAGTAAGCTCAATAGCATCTGCAGTGGAATTGTTTTTATGAGCTTGCTTGTCCCATTTGGCACTACCTTGTTTTGTTTCTAGTGTGCTGCTGTGTTCTGAATTTATTGCTGTAACCCAAGAATAGCTTGTCTAATTTCTCTTGATGGGGGGAAATGAGCCTGTCCACATGGCGATATGACTTGCTTTTCAATCTCTCTGTGCTGGAGAGACGTGACTCTGAGGAGACTCTTAGGAATAGGTGTGAGATCACAGTGATGAAAGGGTTGCTTGTGTGCTCTTCATAGGGGGGCTGTTTCTGCCTTGATTTATAGCTTGTGTAGATCATTTTGCCCTGTTAGTTTGTTGGCTGCAAGAGCAGAACTTCCTTTGTTGCTCTTGAATGCTTTCTGGGAAGCAGCTTGGTGGAAGAAACGTGTGGAAATTTGTATGTTATATTGAGAGAGAGACATAGGATATGAGTCCTTATGCTCTATAAAGAGCATGGCCAAAGCTTTTAGTGTTCCAAATTGCATACCTCTAATATCAGTTGAGAGTTTGGAGATGGTCAAGCTGCTTTTGTTATTCCCAATCCAGTGCAGTGGAGACACCTGCATTATTCTCAAGGAATACAGCCCTTAAATTATATGAAATCCAGAGAAGGATGAGACTAAGTTGGCTAAGACTTGATGAACAAAGGCATGAACCTTGCTCTGAAGTCATGTCCTGTTGCTTTCAAACCAACTTAAGTTTTGTGCAGAGTGTCCAAGTGAGTCCCACAGTTCCCAAGTTCATAGCTGTTGTAGAGAGAGGTGTGTTGTTTTAGGGGTTGCTTTGCACCAAATAGAACATCTGTCTCTCCTTTAGCAAGTGTTTAGTAGCTCCAACCCAGGAAACCTCCCAAGTGATGGTTGTAAGAGGTATATACATAGCAGTGTCTTGGAAGAGTGAAGCTGAAATACTTAGAAGGAAATGGGCCCTTACTTACCTGTCTAAGGGATATTCCATCTCAGTTGGAAGACTTCACATTTAACAGTGTGCCTTGACCTCCCCGCACACCATGGTGGAGTAGCGGGATGCTAATCTTGTTATTCCACCAGTGCAAGCAACAGGTGAAAGAAGGAATCTCCTTATTTTTTGCTATACTAAGCCCTGTGAAAAAGCAGATGGGATGTGATTTCATTCAGTGATGACTTGTGTGCTCCATTTAATACCCAAGCATATGTGTAAAGCATTTTTAGTGCACCACAGAACTTAGTTTTGATAAGGTGGAGGGTTTTTTAAATACCTGCCAGCAGAAAAGTCAAGAGTTTAGCCTTCTCTAGGCTACTGTGTGATTCTGACACTTATTTTATACTTTCTTGCATGACCTCAGGCAGCTACTGCAACTGTCCCATAGTTTCCTACATGCACATCTGCTGTGTTAAATGTCTCTCACTGGAGAATGATGTGTGCTAATAACTCAGTTTTGCAGACAACATTAAGTATATCAAGGAGGAAAACATTTGGCCACAAGAATAAATCTACCAGTTCCTCTGAAGTCCAAATTGTTCACTGGAGACCTGACGCAGTGTATAAGGAGAGCTTCAGTCTGTCTGAGCACAACCCAAACTTCTGGACAAGAGCTGGAGGACCACAACTAGTGAGGAGAAAGCACTGGTGCACGTCAATGATTGTTGAATAAATAATTTTGGTCAACAGTCGATTGGCACTAAGCAGAACTGAATGCAAAATTGGTCCTAAAACTGAATTAATTCATGGATTTTGTCTGAGAGGGAAGTGAATTTGGGTCATAGTTTCCCATTCAAGCAACCTATACCTTTCTGTATTTTCAAGCAGAAAGTTACATTTTCCAGGCTTGGATGTACCAAGCCAAAGGGAGGTATTGTACTCCAAGGTGTTCCCAAGAACATCATATGAATCATGTAAGGGATCAGCAAGCTTAATGTACTCATTTAAATGATTCAGTATCTGTTAAATTGGAGACTTGGCTAAACTGTATGTCTTAACCCCCGTCTCTGGCAACAGTTCTCTTGCTGGAAATACCAACATCCGTATGTAGTTCCCCCTTTGGCCTCTTAATTTGAGGTTGCAGGGAGGTGGGGGTGAGGAGGGGAGGGGAGGGAAGGGGAGGAGGGGTTACATTCCACCTTTTTCCTGTGTCTCACCTCCTGCAAGCTCAACAGTAAATTAGGTTGGGCTGTGGTCATAGTCTGCTTCCAGACTGCTGCCATGTGATTTATTAACACTATTTATTTAACATTTTTTGTGTGTGTCTGGCATAGTGCAATTGTTGTATTGGGCAGGGCCTCTGTAGGGGTCCTGGGCTGGAGAAATCAATTCTGACATTGTTTCCATAATGGTCTAACAATTGTCAGAAAAGCTTTGTTCATCAAAGATTCATGCCCTTTTGCTGGTGGAAAAGATGTTTCTAATGCTAGGTGGAAACGGGCTCCATCTTTTTATCCTTTCAATCCTTTGTGTTACTCCCAGGGCTACTGGACAGCATATGCTTTGGGAGATACCCCCTGTGATATGACACAGGTAATTGAAAATTCGTCTGTCTTTCAGGTGTGGGTTGATGGTGCTAGCAACTGTTAAACTTTCAGCATCTAATAGAGATCATTTGGAGCTAGAATGTCAAGGGAGATGAAGGAAGAGCCTTTGCTTGAATAATTCAGGCAGAGTCTGAATGAAGACCAGTGGGGAATACTTCTGTGTTCCTGGAAGTCATAGTCCACATGCATGTGATTCATGGTATCACAGAATGGTTTGGGTTGGAAGGGACATTTAAAGATCATCTAATCCAACCCCCCTGCAGTGAGCAGGGAATTGATTGCTGGACAGCAGTGCCTATCAAGGAGATGGAGTTTAAGGCTATCTTGCTTCAGTAACCAAAGCTCATAGTTCAATCTATCTTTGTGTTTTTCATGCCGTGAGTTTCCTAATAAAACATAACCAGTTCGGTATTAAATGCGACAAGAAGATTTGAAAGATTGTATCCCTTGGGGAGCTG
The DNA here is from genome assembly GCA_024605025.1 of Megaceryle maxima. Classification (NCBI taxonomy): domain Eukaryota; kingdom Metazoa; phylum Chordata; class Aves; order Coraciiformes; family Cerylidae; genus Megaceryle; species Megaceryle maxima. The sequence goes on from JANHGN010009837.1 coordinate 136,263, forward strand.
GGAGCTACTGCTCGTACTTAGCTTTAGAACTATTGCTTTTCCTTTTTATTTGCCTCTTCTAATAGCTGCAGCATGTTTGGTACTGGAGCAAGTCCAAAGCGAGTCTCCTCTTGAACTTGTAAACTTAAAACAGCAGATGCACCTCCTACCTTTGAGCTTCCTCCCCTGGTTTTGGGTAGGAAAGAACAAAGAGTCTTTATGTAGCTCTGCAAAATTTTATAGTCTTTTAGTGGATTTGAAGCATAAGCCTTCAGCAGTCAGGTTAACTTTTATCATGTCTATAAAAAAATTGGAAATATGGTTTTGCACATGCTATATTTAGAAGTTCCATCAGTCCAACTTGAAATGGGAGCTGAGGTGTTGCTGATAATTAGGATATCTCCCATGACAAAGAAACCTGGGTTGTTTGGTTGGGCATCCAGTAGAGAGACAGTTGTCAGCCTTACCTTTTGATGTGGGTTTGTAAATCAGGCCTTTCCGCTGCCTTGTGTTTTGAGTAGGGAATGTTAACTGTGCTGTTAGTATGAAAAACAAGCAAGCCATAAGCAGGTGTCTTATGTCTAACATGATATAATTAGTTGTAATTATGAACCGTGACTGCTGTAGCTATTAATTGAAATATTAGGCATCCTTTCCTCACCAGCTGTTTCTTGCTGGAAAAACTTGGATACTCTGAGATGCATTGAAGAGCTCAGGGCCTTAAAAAAAAAAAAAAACCCAAATAGTTAACAAGTAAAGCTGTAACTATGGCCTGTTGTAGACCATTCGTCCCTCAAAACAACCATGGCAACAATGCAATCTTTTGCTTGGGGTTTTTGATGTAAAAGCCCACAGAGATTACAGATGCTCTTTCAGTGATTCTGCGTATAACTTTCCTGCTGTGAGTTTTGTTGCACAAGCAATTATACTCTTCCATGGAGAGAAATGGCTTGGAAAGACTTTTTTGGGGAGGCAAAAATTAATGTAAAATCCAATTTTTTTTTTTCTATTTACCATGCATTTATCTCCCCATATTATTCCTTCAGATCCAAGACATTTGTCATGGGCTGAACAGAGGAGGGGGAAAAAAAATTTGCTTCTGATAGCAATGTGGTCACTGGACCTTAGAGCAGCTTGACTGTCTGCCAAGGTTCCCTTCTATCGTGTAACAAGAAATAGATTGAAGAGCTGCTTTTGAACTTCTGAAGTGAAAAATGCTTGTGGCAACCCGTGTGCTCATGCTGACCACTTGGCCTCTCTGCAAGGCTCTTTCTTTCACTTGAGGAAAACACCTTGAAGCGTGTCCACGTATTGAGCTGTTAATGCCTGGATGAGTTTCACCTCCCTGATTCTCTACTGCCACTTCCACCGAAGTTCTTATTAAGTACAAGATACCCAGTGAGGGCTTCTTTTGACTGCTTCATTCCTACTGGGAAGGTTTTCTGGATGCAAAGACTTGAGGTAATCTCCAGAAACTCTTGATATTGAGTCTACTAGACCTTGCCCTGGTATTCTAGCTTCTACATTGAGGATATTATTGACCTGTCTGCCAGGTACCTTGTGCTTTAGGGAGCTTCATACAGACCCCTAATTTACTGTGGATTAATTGGGTTGGAAGGGAGCACTATCCTTCAAAGGATGTAGGAGCCTGTAGCCATTATATGAGTCTGTGCTGGACAGCTGGGCTGATAGTCCCACCATTCAGGTCATGGCCCTCTCTCTTGTGATGTTCATGAAGATATGAGAATGCATTAATGCCATATGAGAAACAGCCCACGGGGAAACAACTTTATTTCCATTAATTGGGGCAATTTTCAGTATCAATCGAGGTTGGAGGAAGAAGGTATGGAGAGCAGCCCTGCAGACAAAGACTTGAAGGTGCTGGTGAATGAAAAAGAGCTGGACGTAAACCATCAACATGTGCTTGCAGTCCAGAAGCCAATTGCATTCTGGGCTGCATCCAAAGTAGATTGGGCAGTAGGTCGAGGGAGGGGCTTCTGCCCCTATGCTCTGGTGAGTCCCCCCCTGCAGTGCTGGGTCCAGCTCTGGAGTCCTCAGCACAGGAGAGATAGGGACCTGTTGGAGTGGGGCCAGAGGAGGCCACAGCAATGCTGGGAGGGCTGGAACCCCTCTGCTGGGAGGCCAGGCTGAGAGAGTTGGGGTTGTTCAGCCTGCAGAAGAGAAGGCTTTGGGAAGATCTTGTGGCCTTTCAGTACTTAGTGGCCCTATTGAGAAAGATTAGGATGGACTTCTTAGCAGTTCCTGTTGCGACAGGACAAGGGGTGATAGCTTTAAATTAAGAGGGAATATTTAGACTGGAGAGAAGGAAGGGATTTTATTTTTTTTTTTTATGCTGAGGGTGGTGATACACTGGCACAGGTTTGTCCAAAGAGGTGGTCAATGACCCATCCCTGGAAACATGTCAGGACAGGTTGGATGGGGCAACCACCTGTAGCTGAGGATGTCCTTGTTCACTGCAGGGGAGGTCTGACTAGATGACCTTGAAAGGTCCATTCCAACCCAAACTATTCTATGATAATAATAATGGTGAGTATTAATGAAATACTAATCAGATAAATTCCCTACTGCATCTTTAAAAGATGAGAGGATGGGACACTAGGATCTGAGCTGTAGGGATGGGATGTTGCTGTAGTCTCCTCCTCTCCTCTTCCCCCCCTGTTGTTAGCATACTTTCCCATGTTGTGTTCTCCTATGTTTCTGAGACTCAGTGAAGGGTTAAACTGTTAGGGAAGTGCCATTGCCTGCCTCTCTGGACCATGTGTGAATTAGAGGTGGGTTTTATGAGTTGCAACACAGTGCCTAATTGATGAAAACCAGTATAAAATGGAAATAATTGATCTCTTTTCCCAGCCCCCCCTCAGTGCAGGGAGGAGACAGCACAACTACAAAATGCTGATAAATGTGGAGCCCTGCAGCTGTCTGCCCTGCAATCATACCCTTCCTCCCTTAGCTGCAAAAATCAATTTACACCACTTACAGGCCAGTCCTGCTCTTACTGAGCTGTTTGTCATGCTCTGGAACTCATGGCATTATTGGCTCCTCTATAAAGGAGACCGTTTTCATGCCAAAGCATAATTTTAATTTTACTAAAAGCAACTTTGTGAGCAGTTAATTTATTTTTCTTTTGGTTTTTTTTGGTTAAACTTGGGACAGTTGAGGAGGTGAGTAATTAATATATTTTAGTCCTCTGGACACATTAAATCTGTCATGGTGTGGAGGAGAGCTCAAACTCTGCTGTTATTCATCACAAAAGGTGGATTGTGACTTGACCTATGTCAAGGAAAGACATTCCTTGGCTTTATGAGAAAGCTGGTGAAGATCATGGAATACAGGATTTATACCTTTTTACAAGGCAGGTAGTGCCGAATTTGGGGATGAGCAAATGGGGATTGAGAGCACCCTCAGTAAGTTTGCAGACAACACCAAATTGTGTGGGAGTGTTGACCTGCTTGAGGGCAGGAAGGCTCTACAGAGGGACCTGGACAGGTTGGATGGATGGGGCAAGGCCAATTGTATGAGATACAAGGCCAAGTGCCAGGTCCTGCATTTCGGTCCCAACCCCAGGCAATGCTACAAGCTTGAGGATGAGTGGCTGGAAAGCTGCCTGGCAGAAA